>JAVRXN010000014.1:9746315-9844232 GCA_033556935.1 Timema podura | reverse complement strand
TAAAACAAAATAGATATGTAAACTACGTTACCCGTAAGGTGGAGAACCGATTATTGTTTCTCGACCAATTAAGACAGTCTTTTCTCCTAATACAGCTAAACAAGCACTGATATTTTCGGCGTGGGAGGGAAAAGGACCCCTTTTCCCAATTTAGACACTGTTGCCAATCTTGCAACTAAACAAAGTGAAACCAAAACGATATTAATTTTAGAACTTACTGCACCCGGTTTTTATTTTAAACCAGAAATATGGAATATTTTATTTGCAGGCAATGGTGTTTAAACTTTGTGGTGGCTTCCCTTTCATAGCTAATTGATGACAAATGAATGCCAGTAAAGCGTCGATCGTTTTATTTCAAAATTAAACTCCGTAGTATTTACCAAACGAGCAAGAGACGCCAGCTCCCTATACCCAATATGAAGCTAGCCTTCAAGACACCTGTCGCAGGGACGCTTTCGATTGGTTGGTTTTGACACTGGTCACGAGAGGTCCAAGGGGCAAGGGGTGTGTCATATATAAGCTGTGTGTGCGTATGAATATATAGAGTAGTCACATACATCTACAGAGTGCCGGCGACATAAACCTAGAGTACATGTAATATCAGGACAGAAAATAACCAGTATTTCAAGTAAAGTAAAATTGTATATGAAGATAAAATCACTCCAATAAATCGTGTACAACATGAACAGTTGTATTTATTCAAATAAAATATCATAATAATTGGTGCTCGATCACGCGGCTAAAGTAACAAATTATCTCACAATCAATTCAAGAAAGTTGTAATTGGCTCCCAATCGCGGGACAATTATATCCAATAACACTGTATCATCATAATTGACGCTCGATCACGGGCTATAAATACCAATTATCTCCCAATAACACCGTATCACCATATGAGTTAAAGGATAAAAATATGGTAGCCTATATACCAAGATTACTCGCAAGATTTAACCAAATAAGGGCCGATTTCAAAATGTCGTATTCCAAAAAGTTTATTAAAACTAAGAGCGCATTATGTGTTGGTTCATCCAAAGGTCAACAGGCCCACTTCGGTGGCCGCATAGTTTAAGGAGCTACTCTCGCAGTATACTAGACTACCAATTATGCGGGTTCAATTCGGCCTCTACGCAAATGCGGGTACACTTCCTCTATATATAACCTCACTAATCCCTAAAACTATTAGCGTACTTTGTATATTAGCGTATAACCTGAACTGATAGTATGACGTGCCGCTAAAAAAAAAAAGTTCCGCGGACCGCACAGAATTATGGGTACGGCCGCCAGTTTGACAAGACTGGTGTAGATTATCTTTCATGACAAGGGAGATTGGCCGCCTTGCAGACGAGAGACGACAGCGTCCTTCGGACCATGATGCACCGCGGGCACGGTACACCTCCCCCCTCCAAGATCGTGAAATGTTAACCCAACACACCCCAACCTACACACGCCAATGACCCCCCCCCCTCCCCTCGTCATCTTCAGTGCGCGCGCGAAACGATCAACCTACGCATGGAATATTATGTCGTACTCGAAGAAGAAATAAGATCCCCACCCCTCCCCCTTTTCTTGGTCATATTTTTTTATAGAAAACGGCTTTTCTGGCTGCTACAGAAATTACTAGGTCTACCTTCACGTATCCATACGTCAAGTCATGTTATCTGCAGCTGTCACTTTTGAGAAGATGTTATCAATATGTACTTATAAAATAACAATAATCGGTGGTTGATTTCTAAAATTTTAGGTACCGGAACGCACTACCAGGGGGTCAGGACCCCTCCCCCCCACGTAATTTTTTTTAAAATTCAAGCTTTAAAAGACGTGTTTCAAGCCATTATTTTTTTCTATAAACATAAGAATTTTTTTTAACGTTCATCAAAATTTAAGGTGTTTAAATGAATTCCGTGTTTGCCTTAATAGAGGTACAGGAACGCCGTTCCGCCGCGTTCTGTCAGAAGTTAAGCACTGACAACAACAACAACAACAACAATAATAATAATAATAATAATAATAATAATAATAATAATAATAATATAATAATAATAATAATAATAAAAGTAAAACGGTATCAACGTTGACCATAAAAAAGTTTGTATTTTCTAAAATGCCCTTCCTAAAAAGTGATGTTTTATGTTCTAGAATCATGTTTAATCGATTGTAGATACAATCAGTTGTTTGTATTCGTGATTTTTGTATAAGAAAACCGATTATTGATACTCGCATCGGTGGTCGCATGCTCTAAGGCGTCACTCTAGCAGTAAAATAGTCTACCGGAAACGGGTAGATCAGGGCTCGAATAGCGGACAGGTGTATTGAGAGGCTTTTATTTCCTAAACGGGTTTCCCCCTCTGCCTCCGCGCGAATGTGGGAACACTCTCTGTAAATACAACCTTCCACATCCCTAAATTTATTTTATTTATTATTCAGCACCACGTCTTACTATCCGTTCGGGTTATACGCTTAAGTACTAATTACGCTAATGGATTAGGAATTGGGAAGGTTGAAATTAGAGGAAGTGAACCGCATTGGCGTGGAGGGAGAGTGGAAAACCATTTAGGAAAAACCACTCCCAGTTCACCCGACCAGATATTCGAACCTCGATCTCCCCGTCCTCGGCGGTCGAGCTCAACACGACTAGCGCGTAAGCCAACTACGCCACCGAGGCGGGTCACATCCCTAAAAAATTAACGAAATTAGTACGGTACATATGCGTATAACCTGAACAGGTAGTAAGACACGGCGCTAGAAAAAAACAAAATCGTAGAGAAACGCGACTCCCGTCGTTATCAATCTACCGGCTGAAGATAAGGACGTACACTTGTCCCTATTTACCCCGCCTTACCCTACATTTTACACACCAGTGTTCTTAGTAAAAGACGGGCGAGTGAGTTTGTGAAACGTTTCTGGACGAGTCGGTCCTATCAGGTCTAGGAATAAAACGAATTTTAAACCACATATCCTTGGAGACTTCTCCGTCATCCTATTGTCTTGACGTACTCCATCACGCAACTGTCGAAGTGAGCGCTACTTTATCTTCTTCTTTCATCAATTGCTTAAGGTTGGGTGCTAGTGAGCGCGAATTTAGTGCGCTAATTTTGCAGTTTTTATAGCATAAACATTTGTTGAACAAAATAAATCAAATTTTTCTTCTATAGAAACATATAGTTTAGTTTTCTGCACGTGCTAATCTCAACAGTTTTTGAATATCTGGCAAGAGCATGGCGGCATTTGGTGACAAACTTTTTAAATTAAGAGAAAAAGTTGTCATTAAATTCCAGGACAACTTTGACAGATATTCAAGGACTGTTGAGATTAGCACGTGCAGAAAACTAAACTCTATGTCTCTATAGAAGAAAATTTTTATTTATTTTGTTCAAAAAAATGTTTATGCTGTAAAAACTTCAATAATACTTCCCTAAACTCACGCTCACTAGCACCCCAGCTTAAGACAATAAATCGTTAGTACAGCCCAATTTTTATATGAGCTTTTTTTTTTTTAAAGAAATACAAACTTTTTTTGTCCCATCGAGAACATTGTTATTTTATAGGTATTTATAAATATATTAAATATGATCGCTCAAGATCACACTGACTTGACGTATGAATATTTTTTAGTAACTTTTCTTATCCGTAAAAAAAAAGTGTTTTTCTGGCTAAATCAGCTTCTACACATTGATTTCTTCTACTAAGTAAATATCTGGTTGTCCTAATGGCATTAATTATTTACGTCCCCCTTTTTTTAAGAGTTAAATTAAGCCTTCCTCCCTTTCCTCCACACAATCATTGACACACCTCAGAGCGAAATTAGTTATATAACTCAGCGGGATAAAAAAAAAGGACCATTAACGAGTTCCTACAACTATATACATAAAAAAGAGAACACCGCAAGAGATACAAAAAATTTTTTATTTATTTTTTGACAAAAATAAAAAAAGTGTTTAACACCCACATGCGTGTGATACAAAACCTGGGGCTTTCAATTTCTTTTATGGCTTAAAAAAAACAGAGCTAGTAAAAAAAAACACAAGTTGAACTTGTAAATGCATTCCGTCCGAGCGAGCGAGTGGGGAAGGTTATGTTGGCACCACGATCAAGTTCGAGGTGAGTGCCTGTTGGCAGTCCTGCGCCCCGCGCTATCGATCCCCTCTGCTAGCTCGCGATCCCAGAAGTGGGGGGGTGGACAGAGGAGAGGGTGGCATCTCCTCTCTCAGACACCACCACACACAACTTGTGCGGGTTCCTTGCAAACGTTCCCCACCGGAGAACTGCCGCCGACGAACGAGCCAAGGGCTGCGTCATTCTCGCGATGTAACCGGCCGTGGGTAACTTCCAGCTCTAGTCCAACAATTCCTCCCTCCGTGTTATTATCGCTACTACAGTCTTACTAGTAGTTCTGTGAACAGTAGACCTCCCTCCGTGTTATTATCGCTACTACAGTCTTACTAGTAGTTCTGTGAACAGTAGACCTCCCTCCATGTTATTATCGTCACTACAGTCTTACTAGTAGTTCTGTGAACAGTAGAACTATCTCCCTCCATGTTATTATCGTTACTACAGTCTTACTAGTAGTTCTGTGAACAGTAGAACTCTGAGGGAAGAGGGGGGAGATCGAGGTTCGAATCCCAATTGGATGTATTAAGGTTATTCCCGATCTTCCCTCCACATTCACGGCTACACTTAATCTAAATTCAACTTTCCTCGTCCCTAAACACATTGGCATCATTTGAACAAATGCGTATAGCTTGAACCATATGTCCTACACTGGGCAAAAAAAAAACTGTATGGGGAACACTAATCATTAAACGAGAAAGAAAATTTTAATATCTTTACTATACAGTATTTTATTTTAAAAATGAACATTGACTACAAAGCAAAAACAAGTAAAAATAGAGCGTCAAATGTATTACATTATAAATTAAGTAAATGTTGGATATGTACCGGTTTGTTTATTTTAAAACGCACTTGTTAACACCGAGGACCGGACCGGATAATCGCGTCTCCGGTGTAATTCACTACGCGATGAATATAATGTATATAATATTATTATTACTAGCACCGCGTCTTACTACCCGTTCGGGTTATACGCACTTACGCTAATGTGTAATGGTAGGGTGATTGTGAGATGAAATGGAGGACCTACAGTTTAACGTGGGATCCGAACCACGGTGGTAGGCCTGCATTCCACACATTCACAAGTTGTGATCAATACACGTCTTGTCAGAGGTGAAGGAAGGGTTCGGCAATCAGATAAATATGTGCGGGACCGAGGATTGAACCCCGGACCCTCAGCACTAGTTAAGGTTAAAAGGTATTCTGATGATTCTCGAACCCGCGCCCAATATTTTTAACTAGCATCACAACTAATTAAAAAAACGGCCTTTTCAACTGCATTGAATGAAACAAAGAATCTATCACAGCGTTGGTCACATTTTATTGACTTGTTCTATGATCTGATAATAACAATTTAGCTTACTAACCGTTCGTGTTATTATAGGCTTATGTATTGATTGCGCTAGTGGATTTATGGATTAGAAAGGTTAAGTTTATAGTAAGTGTGCTTGCATTTTGGTGGAGGGAGAGTGGGAAACCATTTTGAAATAAAAAAACCACCCTCACTACACCTGACCGAGATTCGAACTTCGATCTCCCTGTCATCGGTAGTCTAATCTACTGCGAGAGTAACGCGTTAGACCTTGCGGCCACTGAAAAGGTGGATGACAATAATTGAATATATAGCATTAATCTACCATAGAAACATTATTTATACTATAGGGCACTTTTTTTTTTCTTTGCTTGAATCTATACAAACAAGACCTCTCGATCTACACTGGATATCATCTCTGAGGAAACAGCGTTGTCATTCTTTCATTCTCGTGTGATCAATTTCCCCTCAAATATAAGACAAGTTTGGCAACGCTGGTCAGTCGATGTTGCCAGTAGATCCTTCTTACCCCAGCAGACATAACTGAGAGCAAGGAGATCTGGCAATAGTTAACTGAGAGAGAGAGGGAGGACAAATATTTTTCTCCGTCAGACCTGCAGTTACCTCAGCGATGATATTGGGTGTAGATAGTTCCAGAGAATCGATTCAGGGCCTATGGGAGGCGTTTGTCGTGTGGCCTCTGTCAGCACTGACCTGACTACCTGACTGGTTGTGGGTCAGCACTGACCTGACTGGCTGCGGTCCTCCCTAAGAAGCCTTGGGCTAGACTGACAGATGAACAACTTTACCTGCAACACAAAGAACAAACGGAGAGTTAGTGAAGAGGTAACAGTTCTATTTAAACCTGGGAGGATATCAACTGGGAGTGGAACTTACTGGAAGGATATCAACTGGGAGTGGAACATACTGGGAGGATATCAACTGGGAGTGGGACATACTGGGAGGATATCTACTGGGAGGATCAGTAGATATCTACTGGGAGGATATCAACTGGGAGTGGCACTTTCACCAAAAGGCGGTGGGGGGGGGGGGGGGGATAAAGATAAGTCCAGAAGAGTGATAAAGTGGCGAGCTCTAAGCCAATCACAAAAGATTTAATCGGCGTTGTCCGATCGTCGCGACTTGAAATAACTCCAGCTTTCCTTTTCTTTTGCGTGACAACACCATCTTAAAAGAAGGCCCAATCAGTGTGAAATGCGCCTACAAAGCGAGATACAAACTTAATTCACATGAATAGGAAGTGTTGAGGAAGGTACCATTTGAAGGAATCTCATTTGGGTTGAGTGAATGTGGGAGAGGGGGTGGGGGGTGTACTTAGGGAGAAAAAAAATGTCCCTCCGGTACATCCGACGTGGATTCGATCCTTGATGTCCCTAGGCACAGAGAATGACGCCCCTGTGCTGATATTTTAGGGGGGGGGGGATTGAGAAGAACGTTAGCGATATAACTGTTCCCCCCCTCTTAGGAATTACAACCACTTCAAAAGGAAATATCATGGATTCAAGCAGTTCCCAGTCCTCCCTGCGCTCCCCCCTTCCTCCCCCTTTTTTACCTAGTGACGTCATATCCAGATGTTTGATGACAGTGAGGGAGGAACTATTCAAGTAGGACGAGACGAAGGGGAGGGGTGAATAGGGGTTGAAAGTAACTAAGAGGGGAAGCCACAGGTGTTCTCGGTACATTACTTGACGAGGTGACATTAGTCTTAGGGAGGGGGAATTAGTCGCCATCTGCAGAGATAGTCGTCATCCATCTAGTCCGAACACATCATCATCATCATCATCATCATTACCGGGTGGAGTAAAGTATACCGACCGCCTCTGACACGTCGGAGGAGTTCGGGTTCAAGTCCCGATGTAGCATCTTTTTTTTCTAGAACCGCGTCTTAATACCCGTACGCTTATGTACTAATTAAGCTAATGGTTTTATGGGATTAAGGAGATTATATTTATAGAAAGTTTACCCGCATTTGCGTGGAGGGAGAGTGTAAAATCATTTAGGGAAAACCACCCTTAATACACTCGACCATGATTCGAAACCCCCCGCCACCGGTGTATCAGGAGAGACGCATTAAACCGCGCGACCACCGATGCGTGTCACACGCAGTGTAATATCGTAATTACGTGAGTTTTCATTATTAAACCTCAATTAATTATTAATTTGTATAGGCCCTATATATTTTTTAACACACCCGTGCAACAAAGTTACCTGATGAACATAAATCGAACTACCGCCATTTTATCTTATTAGTAGGCCTCTTTATGGAATGCTTATTTTCAAAAAAATTCTTTATATTTTGGATAAATAGTAGTACTTAAACGTTAGTTAGACAAAATATTTAGTCTAAGAGGTTAGTATGATGAGGTCACCTGGAAAGTTGCACAGGAATTAGAACGGGAAGGCGGGTGAAAAAAAAGACACACCATAATAAATCACTTTTGGAAAACCATCTCCAGCGTACCATCCGAGATTCAAACCACGTTCTTCACCACCGGCTACTGAATATCTTGTGAGAACGAGGCCCCGAAGCGTGAATAATGTCGCTGTAACGTCAGGGTTCTGACCCCCTCCCCCCCACTATTCCAAATTTAAGTTATGAGCAGGAAACGGACCTAAAAATCATGAAAAAATTATCTTTGAAATTATCAAAAATGACTTCAAATTTACAACAAAAACACGCCCTTTACAGAAATTGATAGAAACTAAGACACACAATAAATGCAATTAAAAGTCTCACCAACTAAACTCCTGCATTCTGTTAAATATCTGCTTGAGGAAGTAAATAGCTACCCCCTCCCAACGCAACCCTCTCCAGTCTAGCTTGCAGTCTCACCAGGAATGTGTATTTTAAACCAACAAGCAAAGAGGATAAAAAAAGTCATGCCCTAAATTATCTTCTCATTCCAACAACTGTGAGTTGAAAGAATTTATATTCCAGCTTTTATTAAATTTATAAAATAGCAATAATTTTATCTATTAAAAAATATAGCCGACTTATTCCAGACGAATGCCTAAAAATTACATGAAAATGACGCAAACAGAGAAAAATATGACGTAAAAAATCCAAAGCGACAAAAAATGACTAAACGTTTTCACAGCCAGGGGATCAGGAACAGAATGTATTTATGTATGTATGTTATGTATGTATGTATGTATGTAATGTATGTATGTATGTATGTATGTATATGTATGTATGTATTATGTATGTATGTATGTATGTATTATATGTATGTATGTATGTGATGTATGTATGTATGTATGTATTGTATGTATGTATGTACACATGAGCATTGTAATGTACCAAAACAAAGATGATATGTCATAATCCGGACCCTGGTTATGAGATAACTGTAAGAGCACGATGAGGCTGTTATCTTATCACTGATGTCACTTGCGCTGATAACGAGCTTGGAGGTATCAAAGCGCACAGAGAAAGTAATTTCCTTGAACAAATGTTTACCGAAAAGTTACACTTATTGTGTTGGCAACTTATTATACTGCTATAAAGCCACATGGCTGACTCACTCACTCACTGACATTAATGTTTACCCACTTCCAGATGAGATAGAAACTTGAAATTTAGCAAACTTATAGCTTCTAGCCTGTAACCAACGAGAAAGAAAAAAAAAAAAAAAATTTCAACCCCCGAATAAAAAAAATTCAAAATGGCGGATCAACTTTAAAGTCTGCCTTTCTTTGGAGGTCTCTTGTGGCTAACGGTAAGACCTATCAAAAAACTGATTGCACCAGCAGCCACGGATTTGGCGAGATCCACAAGTTTGGTCCTATTACTTTTTGTCGTATCTCCATCGGTTATACCTTAGATAGAGCTAGATTTTTTGATTTTAGGTAGATTTTGCACATTTTATACGCATTTTTTAATTTCAAAACAACGCTGGAATTAGTTGCACCGTTAGCAAATGTCCTTTATTCAGATTTGAAAAAAAAAAGGGGGCAATCCTAATTACTTATGTTATTTTATATTGTGAAAAAACAAAGAATACTCTAAAATTGTCTCACGTGGCCCTAGAAAGTTATGGCGGAGGCCAAGGGCTTCATATAGCACATTTTAAAATGCTGCTTTAAGGCGTCACTCTCGCGATATGGAATGATCAGAGTTCAAATCCCGATCGCGTGTACTGAGGGTGGTTATTACAAAATTGTCTTTCATTCTCTCTCTCCCCACGCAAATTAGTGTACAGTTCCTCAAAATTCAACCTTTTTCATACCTAACATTTATTTTATTTACCAGAGGTATTTAAAGTGCACTTTCTGAACCGGATGATTATAATAAGAACACGAGAATTTCTATGAGCGAGAACAAAAGGGCCTACCAGTTTTTTCCTGTTCAGATATTTTCACATACCTTTTAGGGTTCTTGAATTTACGTTTTATGAGGCAAGTTTTAAAGATACGTCTTTAACACAAAAACCTTCAATTCTTAAATAATACTAAAAATAGTCCTACAGTGCCAGACAATTATTATTTTTACCTTTAAGTAGTTTTTTTTTTGTAAACGTAGTTTTTTATAAATGCTTTACAACCTAAGCTATATTTTGTCTTGGTCACGAAAATGTCCTGCAGGAGTCTTTCTGCCAGGATGTAGACTAAAAATGTCCGAGAATAGGAAAAAAAGAAAAAGGTAAAATTAAAAAGCAAGTCAATGTTTTCAAGGAGTAAATATTAAAGTGAGTGTGTAAACTCGTCAGAGGAAGAGGGAAAAAGTTATCAGCACATAAACAAGAGCCCTCTCAGGGTGAAATACTAATTTTTTCCCCTCTTTTTATTTCGTACATTGGTGTCTAAGTGTGATAGTGCTTAGACTGCTTAGGTGCGTCAAGATAAGATGCAACCCGCTTCGCAAAAAATAGCTTCGAAATCTCCAAATAGGCGAGGTCGTCACTAAGATAGCAGATGTTGTAAGAATGATGACCTGATGATGATGATAATATTATAACAATGTGTTTATATTTTCTAAAAGGCATTTCCTATGAACATTGAACTGTATGTCTGTCTACCAAAAGTTTATGTCAAGAGTTTTTTAAAATCCGGAGCTGTAAACACTGAAAGTGTTTAGAAGGTTTGTTCTCTGGACAAATATTTGGCACACAAGAGTCCCTTATCTTGTTGCGATATGGGCCGTGGAAGGTTTTGTCACTCAAGAGCACACACACACACACGCACACACACACAGGCCGAGTAAAGATTGTAAAACATCACCTTTCAAAATGTGTGAAACGAATTTATAAAATATTTTAGAACTAGTTTAAAAATAAAAATAAGTTTAGTGTTTAAGTGAAGTTCACCATTAAAAATACACATTTTTCCCCCGAGAGGGTTCTTGAAACGTCGATATTTATGAAAATATCGAGTTTTTTTTACGATCATAATACTTCTCTTTCCGAAGGGTCAAGGTAAAGTAAAAATATAACATTAAAATATAACTATTCTAAAAAAAAAACTTTTGGTTTTATTTATCTCGAGTTATTTAACGTTAACTTTCTGAACCGACTGTTTATATCAGCACAAGAGAATTTCTATGAGCGAGAGTGAGAGAGTCTACCAATTTTGCTGGGAAAAATACCTTCCAGGCTTCTTTTACACGCCACAATCGAGATGGTACCGACCCCATCCGAAGGAAGTTGTGTTACGGATTTGTATCGCTCAAGTATTATTATTATTATTACCGCGTCTTACTACCCGTTCGTATTATACGCACTTACGCTAATGTGTAATGGTAGGGTGATTGTGAGATGAAAATGGAGGACCTACAGTTTAACGTGGAATCCGAACCACGGTGGAGGCCTGGCATTCCACACATTCACAAATTGTGATTAATACACGTCTTGTCAGAGGTGAAGGAAGGGTTTGGTACAATCAGATAGATCTGTGCCGGAACCGAGGATTGAACCCCGGACCCTCGGCACGGAAGTCCGGCACCTTACCCCTAGACCACCAGGTCATCTCGTTCAAGTAAAATCCGTCGTCGACCCGGGCTGGGTTTGAACCCAAGGACGTGCACTTGACCACAAGACCAGCCGAGGTCGACCAACGACTACTAAACTGACCCTAATTTCGTTGATGTCGAATGACAATCGGAGGCAGGCGTGCCCGGAGACGGACTGTAGTTTTAAGGTCGTGCGGATGGCAGATATTATCAAGAGAGACGTTGGCAGGCGTTATCTGAAACTTGTGGAGAAAAAAAATTAGTAATGTAAACGCAAATTTTAATGCGCGAGACACTAAATCATGACAAGGTTGACGTAAAAGGGCAGTTCTTCATCAACAGCTCGTTAGTGGTCCAACAACATTAACGACTTTGCTATAAAAACAACAGTAACATATTTTAGCCACCATAAAAAAGGGGGAGGGCAGGGTAATGAAGTAATAATTGTTGTTTGTAATGAAACATTAAAAAAAATCAACTGAGATAGGCCTATATTTATTAAAACCACACCTACATCATATGAAAGTGGCAGTTTCATCAATATTTTCTTAGCATCGCGTCTTAATACCCGTTCGGAATATAACCTTATATTAACTACGCTAGTTGGATGACGGAGATGGAGTTTTAGATAAAATGTACCCGTTTTGCGTTGAGGGAGACTGTGAGATCATTTAGGAACAAAATAACTTCAAAAACATCAGACCAGGAGTCAATCCTCGACCTCCCCTTCACCGGCAATCCTCGACTTCCCCTTCACCGGCAATCCTCGACCTCTCCTTCACCGGCAATCTCCAATCTCTCCTTCACCGGCAATCCTCGACCTCGCCTTCACCGGCAATCTCCAATCTCTCCTTCACCGGCAATCCTCGACCTCTCCTTCACCGGCAATCTCCAATCTCTCCTTCACCGGCAATCTCCAATCTCTCCTTCACCGGCAATCCTCCACCTCTCCTTCACCGGCAATCTCCAATCTCTCCTTCACCGGCAATCTCCAATCTCCCCTTCACCGGCAATCCTCGACCTCTCCTTCACCGGCAATCTCCAATCTCTCCTTCACCGGCAATCTCCAATCTCCCCTTCACCGGCAATCCAGCTCCAACACGGGGGTGATGCGTTAGATCTGGGGTTTCTAACTAGTATGTGGCCCATGATGGGATTTTTTTTTGTTTTTTTTTTGCGACCCGTGAAGTTTCTTCGAAAAGTAATCTCTACCTGTACTGTAGTAACATTGATGTTTTCAGCCGAGGAACGGAAAGTTTTGACATGCGTTGGAAAACGCCATGAAAGCTCTCAACTGATGTTCATGTTTAATTTCTTCCTTACATCTGCTGTATTATAGGGCCCTATTGACTTAACAAAGATTGTATATTTTAGTAGGAAAAGTAGTTTATACGAAACTAAACACGTTTAAACCGTGTGCACATGAATTGCGGAACAACTCATCAGAGCTCGGTAATACCTTTACACGAAATACGGAGTAAAAATTAAAATCCATAATGACTTTGTTCAAAATGGAACGGTTAGGTTAGGTTACGTTAGGTTAGGTTAGGGGCTAGGAGTTGAATGGGATTTGAGGTTGTTCTGCAATTCGTGTGGACCGGCTACAGGTACTTTACTCCGCAATTTGAGTGGGCTCCAAGTTAATGTTTGCTGACAGGTATACCTTATTCCGCAATTCAAGTGGACCTCCAAGTTAATGTTTGCTGACAGGTATACCTTATTCCACAATTAGAGTGGACCTCCAAGTTAATGTTTGCTGACAGGTATACCTTATTCCACAATTAGAGTGGACCTCCAAGTTAATGTTTGCTGACAGGTATACCTTATTCCACAATTAGAGTGGGCCTCCAAGTTAATGTTTGCTGACAGGTATACCTTATTCCACAATTCGAGTGGGCTCCAAGTTAATGTTTGCTGACAGGTATACCTTATTCCACAATTCGAGTGGGCTCCAAGTTAATGTCTGCTGACAGGTATACCTTATTCCACAATTCGAGTGGGCTCCAAGTTAATGTCTGCTGACAGGTATACCTTACTCCACAATTCGAGTGGACCAGTTTAAATTACCACTTCTTATTTCATTCACCATTAAATAGCCGCTCTTGTTTTTCCATAACTTGACATAAATTGGCCGACTATGCCTCATGGATTCAATGTGGCCCTCGGGAACTTTTCAAGTTGGAAACCCCTGCCTTGGAACGTGCGGCCAGCAGAAGTGGGTGAAAATAGTTTTATTATTCCATCTTGTGAAGACTAAACACTCGAAAGAATAGTTTTCTTTCTCCATTTTGTCTAAGTCTAACTTATATGATGCACGTAATCTTTACACAAAGGCAAGGAAGGAGCTAAAATAGTCGAGCGAGCAGACATTCCTACACGACGGGAAACCAGTGGATTTATAACGTTCCTGGGTGGATCTATAGGAGAACAAACAGGAGAGGAGGAACATACAAGTGACAATACAATGTGTGCCGTGATCCACGTCTTACTACCTGTTCAGATTCCACACTTATATACTAATTACACTAATTTTTTTAAAGGATGGGGAGTTATATTATAAGAAATGTACCCACATTTGTTTGGAGGGAAAGCGGGATTTTTTTAGGGGAAACCATCCTCAATACACCCGACCGAGATTCGAACCTAGGATCTCCCAGTCATCGGCAGTCTAGTAGTCTACTGCGAGAGTAGCGCGTTAGACCACGCGTCCACCGAAGCGGGTTGTAGTTTTATTGGGACAAGACTATACCAATCGCTGAATTCCGGGTGCAGAGATCGACCAAAATATCTTAGAGGAGCAATCAGAAACCCCCTACCAAGAGAGGGAGGAAGAGGACTTTTAAGAAAATCATTTTGAGGACTTAAAAAAAAAATCACTCTACAAAACATTTTTATTCGCTTGTGAATTGCATTAATCTAGATAAAAATAAAAGTTCGCAAGGCAGTAGGGGGGGCTGAGAAATAAATATAATGATAAAAAAAAAGAAGCCTTCACTACTCTCAATTCTTATTTTTACCTTAATAGATTTTTATTAGGATAAAATAGGAAACCCTACTCTCTCTCAGGTAAAAAAAAAAGTATTTGTGGTGTTTGAAAAAGCACGTTTGGGTAACAAAAACCTCTTGTATAGGAAAAAAAAAGTTCTCTTGTTTGGAGGGCTAGGGGGGTTATAGAAAGTGGGAGGGTGGTGGAGGAGGGGTGGTGTTGAGGTGTAGGGTAGTCACGAGCCCTTTCTAAATGGAAGAGGGTTCGCTACAGTCCTTCCACCCCATTCGTCAGGGATGAAGTGAAGGGGAAACGACATGTTTATTCAGTTCAAGTTCACAGTTTTCATACGCTCTCATGGTCCATTGTAATTAATTAGGAACAGATTATTTATTGAACAGTGGTTGCCAATAAACTGCAAAAATAATTAATGCATATATTTACGTGTATATATAAATTATAGTCTACTAAACACTATTATTATTATTAGCACCGCGTCTTACTACCCGTTCTGGTTATACGCACTTACGATAATGTGTAATGGTAGGGTGATTGTGAGATGAAAATGGAGGACCTACAGTTTAACGTGGAATCCGAACCACGGTGGTAGGCCTGGCATTCCACACATTCACAAGTTGTGATTAATACAAGTCTTGTCAGAGGTGAAGGAAGGGTTTGGCAATCAGATAGATCTGTGCCGGGACCGAGGATTGAACCCGACGTGAAAGTAGATCTAGTAACTTTTCTAGCCGTCAAGATAAGGTTCTTCCTATCGAAATTGGACTGTAGCCATGCTGTTCTCGTCGTTCTACGCTCTTGGCCATAATCAGTTTAATTTACTGTCATAGTGTGTAACGACTGACGTTATTTCAAAAAGAGTACATTTGGCTTCAACAAGCTAAGGAGTAACATTACGCTGTTTTATCACCTTAAAAAGTATGCATGTATTCTTAAAAGAGTACGGTTGGTAAAGCAGTACCCACCGATAGCCTCTTGTGACCTTAATAATTACAACAGTTCGCTTATGACAAATCCACTCCTCTCAAGGAGACTGAACCGACACTGGTTGATACTTTTTCGCTGACCGAGGCGGCCGCCTTAAGTTTTTTTTCAGTTTGTATGGTAAAAGATTTTTTTTTTCAGACGAAACAAATGACATATTGATCCAGTAGAAACACATAGTTTAATTTTCTCCACATGGCGATATCAACAGTTGTTGAATATCTGTCATAAGCGTAGCGAAGATAAAAAGTTGTCATTAAATTCCAGGACACCTTTGACAGATATTCAACAATTGTTGATATCACCTTGTGGAGAAAATTAAACTAAACTTATCTGCCGAAGCGACGTTTCATTTATTTTAGCCAAGAAAAGTTTTTTTTGTCATTAAAAGTTGCAAAAGTACTGACCTTCTGTCACCCTCGGCCATGAAAGCTAACGAGTCGCGTGGGCAGGCCGCCGCGAGGAAGTCACCCAGGACACAAGACTCCCCAGTTTCTCACGGCAGGCCAGAGCCCCCCCTCCCCCTCACCCTGTGACAACTCTGAAGACATCGTTCACACGATACCGCGGCGACAGTACTTAACCTCCAGACAACAGAGACAACGTGATCATCGGGACTAGGATATTTAAGGCAGAGACGAACGACATATCAGGAGTATCTAGTCTGCTTTGGACAGTGACGCGGGGACCCAGAGTTCGAACCCCCCTCCTAGCGAGTCTCACCTTCACTTAAACTAGCAACCGTTTCAATGTCCGAACAGTCTAAGGTGTCACTCTCGTGTTAAAAGACTGACCTGTTGATGACGGAGAGATCGGGGTTCTAATCCCGGTCGGGTCTACTGAGGATTTTTTTCTCAGTGGTTTTCCACTCTCCTTCCATGCGAGTGCAGGTAAATTACCTCTAAAATGCTTCCTTCATCTTTACCCCATCAGAGTAATTATAATATATGCGTATAACCTGAACAGGTAGTAAGATGTGATAAAAAAACTTAAATTCGCATATATTTTCTCTAAATTATACCTCTCTTATTTCTTACCTCCTTAAAATAATTAAAATGCTTATATGCTGAACGGTTAAACACGGCGCTAAATTAAAAAAAAAAAAGCTAAAACAAACCGCTCCCAACCTCACAGTACAATCCCATCCGCAAAGAGTGTGGACGCTGACAGCCGTTGGTAAAAAAAATCGGCGTGTCTCTCATGTTTTGAACGCGACTGTACTTTACGAGCCAGGAGGCCTTGATTACAAGTTGTAGCTGCATGCCCCCCGCCCGCCCCGGGGCGCGAACCCGGGCGTAATAACCAGGGATATGTTGGTATTGACGCGGAGCGAGAGCTCTGCCGCAACATGGGCATATGTGTGCTAGAGCAGTACAGGGGTGGACAACTTGTCACAGTGGGATCAGCCACCGTGATTGACAAGGGGAAGGTTTGTTTTTTTTCTTTCTATTTTAATCGTTTGGCATTACTGTACGGGAGGTAGTGATGTGAAAGAAGTATCGATACTTTACTAATATCGATATCTTCCTTTCGATACTAGTATTTTTTTGCTCGATACCTTTACTGATATCAGTACTCGAATTCCGGTATCGAAAGAAACAACTTTTTTTTTTGCTAACCTCACTCATGCTAGGGCGTCCATTCTCCTATTGTTTGTCAATAGTTGATAAATCTATCATGATAGTATATAAACGACAAATTTAGCTAAAAAAAAAGGGCACCTCCCAGGAGTGAATTAGGGAAGTTTTTTAAAAAGTTGGATAGCGAAAAAGCATATTCTAAAATTTGTTTTAAAGTAGATTATTAAAAACCATTATAATTTTCAGGACTTCTGTACTGAGGGTCCGGGGTTCAATCCTCGGTCCCGGCACAGATTTATCTGATTGCCAAACCCTTCCTTCACCTATGACAAGACGTGTATTAATCACAACTTGTGAATGTGAGGAATGCCAGGCCTCCACCGTGGTTCGGATCCCACGTTAAACTGTAGGTCCTCCATTTCATCTCACAATCACCCTACCATTACATATTAGGGTAAGTGCGTATAACCCGAACGGGTAGTAAGACGCGGTGCTAATAATAATAATATAATTTTCAGTGTTTAAATAAATATGGAAATACAATATTATGATGCAAAAGTTGAAATTATTACTACTAGATAGAAAAAAAAAAACATTTTTTCCAGATTAAGATTTCGATACCGATAATTACTGTTATCGATACTTTTATTTCGATACTAGTACAGTATCGATACCACATCCTTACCGGGAAGGACATGACAAGACATCCAGTTCTGTCGCCTGTGTGTAAACTATTTATTAGTCGCTCTGGCGGCACCAATCGTGCCCGCAATTAGAGGATGATAGTGAATATGGAGGTGCCGTTGGGATGATACCCCTTAAGAGAAATATACCCAAGGTACCAGCCAGGAACCCTGGGTTCGTAGCCAGTTGCATTAACCACAACCCTACGTGGCCATTTTATTTTTTTAATTGATCATCAGTTTGTATCATTATTTAGCTATTATTTTTTTTAATTGTATGTGCTCGTATGGTACTTTTCAGTGGTGGCCTGTCAAAGGTCTCACGACTGTTGGCCGGAACTATAATAAAGGTCAATGGTCTAACGTACTAGCACGCCGGGGTGACGGGAAGCTCGGGGGTTCGAATCCCAGTCGGGTGTATTGAGGGTGCTTTTTACTAAATGGTTTTTTCCACTCTCTCTGCATAAATAAGGGTACACTTGCTCCAAATTCAACGTTCCTTATCCTTAACAAAGATTTAGAGTATAGCGCTGGCAAAAAAAAAAACACAACTATTTACGTCTTAATACACGTTCAAACAATTCACATATGTATACCAATAAGGTATTAACTCGGTAAGTGGAGTTTTCAAAGGAAATGTTCTTTCATTTGCGTGAAGAGAAAAGGAAATGGGGTGGGGAGAAAACATTAACAAAATATCTCGGGATTAGATCAAGAAGTTAAAGCAGTCATTACTAAGTTATTAAACATGTAATTCTAACCAAGAAGAGCTAATTGCGGCGTTGTAAACTCCAACTCCGTGAAAACTTGTTCTGTTTTTGTGTCACAGGAGGAGTAAAATACGCACTAATCGGGAATCGAGCCAATTCAAGTGTGAATGGTCGCCGACAAGTTTTATCAACTCTCGACCGCGCTTTATCGGCGGCACAAAATAACTTATCAAATATTTGATTCAAGGGGAGATTTGACGAAACTCAAGTGTGACACGGGCTAGGCGTGAACCGGGGCATTTAGGTCCATAGTCGGGTTACCCGTTAAGAGGGAACATTCCAGACTGGCTGCTGCGGATTTTCCCAGATTGAGTGACCTGCCCGAGAGGTCAACCGGGTTAAAGGACAACGCGTGGATGACGTCATTAAAACAATTTGTCGGGCCGATATCGGTACTGCAGTGAGGCTATAACCGGGCTGTAGTGAGAAGAACCTTTTGTAACAGTTTTAAAAAAAAAGTGACTTTTTTTAATTTAATTAAATTTTAACATCGCATCTCACCAACCAGAAAACAATGTAATAAAAACCACCCTCAGTACACACGATCGGGATTCGAACCCTGATCTCTCCGTCAGCGAGAGTGACGCATTAGATCATTCGACCACCGAGATGGCTCTATCACATATCGACCGATATCTTGACTGGGGGGGGTGAGGGGGGGAAGGGGTATGTTTGAGACTTTGGTAGGCCATGGGGTGGCCCTCCCTGCGCGAAAAAGAAACACTCCTTGAGGATGCGTAACCCCCCCCCCCCCCAATCCTAGGCCATAGCTCCGTGGATAGAAGAGACGGGTGTGGCGGGGGGGGGGAGGGGGGGAGATAGGAGTAGAAACAATTATTCAAATTGCTCGCGTTACATCCACGAATGGAACCTACGCCCGGAGCTACTGTGAACCGCGTGAAACCAAGGGGGGAAGGGAGGGGGGGGTTCAATCTAGACGGGCCAGATTTCAGAGCCTTCAATCACGGTGATGCGGCCCGCGGCGTGAGAGGGGAAGAGGGGGGTACTGTAGCACGGTGTATTTAGAACATATCACCGGGGTAAAAGAAACACACACGTAACTTTATATTAGTCCAATTTTTATTAAAAAAAAAAAAGGAACTTGTATAAAATACAAACAAGTTTTTTTTATCAAAATGGAAAACATTTTACTAAAAAATTTTTTTACCGTGTCTTACAACCTGTTCGGGTTACTGTTTACATCAATGTGCTAGGACCGAATTCGGTGGCCGCATGGTCTAAGGCGTTACTTTCACCATCGACTGAGATTGCCGATGACGGGGAACTCGGGATTCGAATCCCAGTCGGATGCAGCCTACTGAGAATGGTTTTACCTAAATGGTTTTCCACTCTCGTTTCACGTAAATGCAGGTACACTTCTTCTAAATTCAACCTTCCTAATCCCTAGCACATTTTAATAGGCGTGAAAAGTCATTTTGAGGAGAGAAAAAAAACCTCAGCACACCCGGGCGGTATTCGAACCTCGAACTCTACGTCACCAGTTATCCAATATCTTGAGAACTTCCCCATTCTTCCCGCCAACATTTTTTATGGCACCAGACTGTGGGAATCGCACCACAGCGGTAAAATAACATCTACTGTCTGTGTGGTATCAAATGTTAAACAATGTATGGCGGGAACCATAGCCTCCAGGGGCAGGAACCACAATCGTTTTTCCTGCGAGGCTACCTAAATGCACTTTACACAAGAGAGTTTACTGCTCCCAAATATACCGATTACTCCTAGACTGCTCATGCCTCATCAGCGCACCTGCGCCCGAAGCGATCAATGGTTGCGACGTCACTTGAACTACTGCACATGCGCAGACTTATTATCGAAGACAGAGGATGCGTAGCCATTCCCCTTTCACTGGATTCGATCGAGAGCTCTTGGTGGATGTGACGTCACCCAACCAGTTACACATGGTCTATTTACTTGATCCCCTTATCCAAAAACCACTTAGATTAAATAATATTTAATAATATAATATTTAGCACCGCGTCTTACTACCCGTTCGGGTTATACGCTTAAGTACTAATTACGCTAATGGATTAGGAATTGGGAGGGTTGAATTTTAGAGGAAGTGAACCCGCATTTGCGTGGAGGGAGAGTGGAAAACCATTTAGGAAAAACCACCCCCAGTTCACCCGACCGAGATTCGAACCTCGATCTCCCCGTCCTCGGCGGTCGAGCTCAACACGACTAGCGCGTTAGCCAACTACGCCACCGAGGCGGGTTAGATTAAATAGTTCTTAAGATTGTGATAAAACGGTATCAATATAAAATAAATAAATGAAAAAGACTTGACAATTTTTTCTCAGAAATAAAACCACCAACAGTTAACTTTCCAACCAAGGGTGACCTGGCTGTCTAGGGGTAAGGTGTCGTCAGACTTCTGTGCTGGGGGTCCGGGGTTCAATCCTCGGTCCCGGCACAGATTTATCTGATTACCAAACCTTTCCTTCATCTTTGACGGGACGTGTATTAATCACAACTTGTGAATGTGTGGAGCGCCAGGCCTACCACCGTGGTTCGGATCCCACGTTAAACTGTAGGTCCTCCATTTCATCTCACAATCACCCTACCATTGCACATTAGCGTAAGTGAGTATGGAGGACCTACAGTTTAACGTGAGCTCCGAACCACGGTGGTAGGCCTGGCGTTCCACACATTCACAAGTTGTGATTAATACACGTCTTGTCAGAGGTGAAGGAAGGGTTTGGCAATCAGATAAATCTGTGCCGGGACCGAGGATTGAAGCCTGAACCCCCAGAACAGAAGTCTGACACGTTACCCCTAGACTACCAGGTCACCTAACTAAAGTCTGTTCAGCGTAGGAATTGTTTTCTGAAGGGCCTTTTTCCCTACCAGAAATCTATTATATAGTAGTATATTGGTAGGAAAAAAGACCTTTAGGAGAGCAATTCCTACCGTGAATGGAGTATAAGCTAAGGTGTCCGATTACTCTCTATAGTCATGTTTTATCTGGAGAGTTGGTGGTGGTGCCGGGATGGTCGACACGTGCCTTTAGCCGTTGGCAGTCAGGCGGTGACTGTTCTAGCCAGGTGCAAGGCGAGACGCCACCTGCCACAAGGTACACACCGCCTGGGCCGAATGAGTTATGGAGGCCACAGGGGTACACTTCCGCTTTTAAGTCTCTTCGGCTCAAAAAACAAAGTGGGCGCGCTTTCCTCCCTTTATAGGGACCAGCGGGAAGACCTATACTAGAATCACCATGATTAGAACCTTTTCCGGGAAGACCTATACTAGGATCACCATGATTATAACATATCGTTAAGGGGGCCACCTCGGTAATAGAGAAACTGCCGCGCAGACGTTAAGCTATAACGCAATATTTAATTATACGATGCGTTATTTCAAAATATGGTTCACGCCAAAATAAAGTCAAAAGAGTCCAACAGGGTTCTTTTTTCTTGACGAGCCTTTAGTTTGAGTTTTATTAATATAAATAAACGTGTGGAGTGTTAACTGTGAGTGAGTGTGTTCCAGCACGGATGTGATAGGTCAGTGTCTGAAACCGGAGCAAGCTGACAGACAGACAGACAGAGACCAGCTGTTCCTTTGTCTGGAGCCGGACTGTGGTAGTCATAGCAATCATCCCTAGAGGGCAGGCAGGTGTCAACCTTCCTCCCCCCTTAGAGCTCGCTCTATATTTCAATGAAAGTTGACAGGTGAAGGAAAAAATTAGACCAAACACATTAGTACTTAGCCGGACAGGTACCAAGTTACAGGACAAAGTGGCAGAAGGGAGGAGGTTTTTTTATAGGTCCTTTGTCGCGGCCAGGCAACTTACTCTTGGAGGGTAAGCTCCAAAGATATAATCATTATTACATTAATTGCTTCTTTTTTTTTGTGGGGTTTGCGGCCGCCTTAAACCATACCTTAAGTAGCCCCATGACTTCTTTGGTGCTGACTGACAGTTCACAGCTGACTTCTGACAGTCAACATTTAGGTATATACCTAAATGTTGATTGTCAGAAGTGACAGCTGCTAAACACATGTTTTTGCAGATAATATGATTCGGCGTAGGGATACATAATTTGGTCTGGTAACTTTTCAGAGCTGTCAGTCAGCACCAAAGAAGCCACGGGGCTACTGTAGCCTAATTTAGTTCAAAATACCATGCATGACCCCTGCAATGGAAGGGGGCGAAACCGAAAATACAAGCTCGTGAAACACAAGTGTGTAGAACTGACCATGAGATTATATTTCTACCGATCGCAAGTGCCAGCGACCGCAAAACCCCCGCATATGATCTCTAAGTAGCCTCGTTCGATCCCGATAAATTATAAAACAATAAACGTTTACAGACCAATTGGTTCTACTTTATACCTAGCTATTACATTTCCTAGAACTGGAGTTGGAATGGTATAGTGCAATGTATATTGTCCTAGATCGTTTGTATTTATTTTATCATCGGGTTTATAACCGGTAAATTTGTCCTAGTTACTGTTTATGGCGACTTTTTAAACATAAAACCATACCGTAGAAATAATTTAGAAAGTGATTTAAAGAATTAGTCGAGTGCATTACACTAAATTTGATACAACTCTTTGATTTCTCCTTAATTTGTCCCTGTTTTCAAAGTCACCGGACACCCTCATATAAAGTAGGCCTAATAGGACCGTTAAAAATATGTTTTGTGTTCATTTCAGTGAAGGCCAAACTCGTGTTAAAGGTATTGTCGATATTTAACCTAAGCGCAACATCTGATTGGTAATATCTCAGCTCTCTAGAAATGTTTCCCCACTTCCCCGCTTCCACCAAGGGCCCGTGTTCATATCCCAGTCTCGGGAGTCGAACACTCTCTTCCAGTAACAAGCAGTTGGGGTCAAATGGAGCATTGGCTGACCTCCGAATGTAGACTAAGGGCCAGTTTCATAGTCAGACTTAGTACGCCTAAAGTGCGAGTCAATACTAAATACAGGACGACACCTACCTAGACCAAAATGGAATGGACCCGTTTCGCATATGAAACTGGCCCATTCTATTCAATGTCAGGTAGGTGACGTCTTGTATTTAGTATAGCGCCGCACTTGAGGCGTACTAAATCTGACTATGAAACTGGCCCTATATATATATATGTAAGGCCCTGGACTGGCGTCAAACCCGGAACCTATTGATGCGTTCTCCACGTGCACATGGAGGTAAGGAGCCTCGTCAGTAGACGCTAGTGGAGGAAGGGGGGAGGAGCTTCCAAGGCGAACAGGATGGCCTGTGCATACACGCGCAAAGAGGTCCAGAGGTCAAACTTGGAATATAACGCAACACTGGTACTTACAAATATATATAAAACACAACCACGAAACCTCTAATGTTATTTATCATGTTACAGATTATGTATTATTTTGTAGCAAAGTCGGTTCGTTAAACACCTCGGGTAACTAAATCAGGTCATTAAGCCCTTAGGTAACTAAGTAGGTTCATTAAACCCTCTGGGTAACTAAGTCAGGTAGTTAAACTCCATGGGCACAGACAAGGATATAACAGATACGTAGCCTTACGGGAGATTTGTTGCGCTCCTCGAGTCAGGTAGAACTTAAAATATCCAGTGATAACAGCGCTTCCAAGTGAGAATTCTTTGAAACAACTCACTTGCAAAATGTTCTTGGTGAGAAAGACAAGCTGAGAGCTAAGATCTGCCTTCTCTCCGAGTACAATAGTCCAGGTAGCGGTAACCCCTTCCCCCGCCTCAACCCCTTTCATTGACCAAAACTTTCAAACAATTGAGATGGTTGGATCCAAATATACAATGCCAGTGCTTCTACAGTTTAAACTTGACACGAGTCTTGGAAATGCACCTGTAAATGAATTATTAAATTTTTGGAACCATATTATGTGGTCACAATTCCTTAGGATTCACTTCTTCGTTAGACTGGACTGCAAATAACTGGGATATCAGTGTTCGAATCCCGATTGGGTATACTGAGAGTGTTTTTTACCTAATATGCTTATAATTCTCCTTCAAAGCAAATACGGGCACATTTCCCAAACATTTTGCCATCCTCATTTCTTCTCCACTGGAGTAAATACGTGGATAGCTGTAATGGGAAGTAAGACACGGCGCACAAAATATATCAGTAATTAAAATTAAATACTTATGTTGTAAAGGTTGCAATTATTTTTACATTTTGTTGTCAAATTAATACAAACAAAATATACAAGTTATATGCTACTTTATAAACTAAAAAAAGTTAAAAGCATGGAAAATACAATGAAAAGAGTTTTCTAAGTATATATTTAGCATCGGCAATACCCCCTTATTTTAAACACTGGAATGATTATATTCAAAATTATTTTATACTAATACCCGCCTCGGTGGCATAGTTAGCTAAATCACTAGTTTAGTGTTGAGCTAGACTGCTGAGGATGGGGAGACCAAGGTTCGAATCTCGCTTGTTTGAACTGGGCTCCCTAAATGGTTTTCCACTCTTCCTCCATGCAAATGTGGTTTCACGTCCTCTATATCCAACCTTCTCAAATCCTAGCCCATTAGCGTAATTAGTACGTAAGCGTATAACCTGAACGGTTAGTAAGACGCGGTACTAAGTATTAGTATTATTATTTTATATTAATGTGCAATGAGAGTTAACAAATCAGCTTTAAATCAGTTTATAGTAAAATCTTTCTGAGAATGAAGCTCATCTCCCTAAACGCGCTTTAGGATTACATAACAAAAAGCTCATAATGTTTTACCCAATTACACTTGTCCAACACCTTCTCGTGTATGTATGGAAAATTAAATATCTCTTAATTTTAATTAAGGGGAATAGAAATAAACATTTTAAAAAATGTACACTGAAATATCTTTCAGTATAAAATTATTTTACTATAATAGAACAATATTTTCTTACAATCAATAATTGCAGATTTTCTTTAAATAATAAATATTTATATCACAATAAAAGAGTTTATTAAAGTGAGTAAAATTGTTGACAATACAAAGTATATAAAAAATATATATTCTTAACTATACCCAAATATTGTTTTAATCACAGCTATAGTTATTAAGTGTTTGGTATAAAAATTATCTACTAAAGTAAAGAAAAAAAGTTCTGATTATGTAGTTTGGATAGGTTTGAAACTAACTTATGATCACTATTATAAAAAAATTAATACAATAATAATAAATAAATAAGATTTAACATAAATTTGATTAAAATATGTGTCAAACAAGTTTGAACATTGATATATTTCATAATATTCTGGTCACTTTGATTTCGTAATGTACTAGATCGAGCTTTGACGTATTTCGCTATAGCATTTTTGCTTTATTGGTGAACATCCAGCTGTCATAATTTTGAAAGTTCCTTCATGTACAATCCTAAGCTAACCATGGCAATCCCAAACCAGATATGGCGATTAACAAATAAAAAAATCTTAGAAATAAAATATTACCTAGTCTACAATCTGAGTGCTTAAACGAGCGCAATTACAGGGCGGCCGTCGCACTCCATTGACAATGCTAACTTTACCTAAGCACGATCATAGAAACATGTTTGAAAAAAGAGCATTACATTTCACCAACGAGCATAAATTAAATAATAGACTCTTTTACAGAAACATATGAAGCATCATTATTATCCAAGTTATGTCGTCTAGATTGGTTTATTTTAATTGTTATGTCGCTCCTAGATATGCGTAAATAGCTATGTGTTTGTAAATCTAATGTATCCACTTTAAGATAGGATTTATTTTGTGTGTTGATTTACTTTTAGTATTTTAAACTTTTTTACTCTGCCTTTACAAATTTAGTGTTCCAAATGTCTTACTACAGACCTATTTTTATAAAAAGAGACTTTTAGAAAGTAGATTTTTTTTGCTGTCAACATCAATAACATTTTCTATGTTGTTATTTTTGTTAGCACCGTACCTTAATATTCGTTCGAGTTATACCTTATGTACTACTAATTACGCTATTGTGTTAGAGACGAGGGAAGGTTTATTAGTATAAAGTGTACCCACATTTGGAACATATCGAGTTTTTATAGCTTAGGAAATTTTAGAGGCCAGCAGTAAATTTTCGAATTCAACCTTTCTAACTTTTATGGTTATGTGGGATGGTCCTTTTATCAAATTGGCAAATTTAAATCTTCTTACATGCATAAAAGTATATTTTCTTTGGAAAATGTCAATTTACTCTCATTTCCAAACCCATCTGTCTCCCTTACCCTCCTTAGCTTCCACAATTCCAATTTGAAATTTTAAGACTTATTTGGTTATCTTATATGATATTTTACGTGGCTACCAAATGTTAACCTAACCACATCGTAAATAATGTTCTATTTTGGTTGTATACATTTTAAGCGCTACCGTTTCCTGGGCTTCAATTTTGAAATTCCATTTGTTCAAGAGTGTAGGAAGCGCGAGAAAATGCCAATGTTTTTGCAGTTTTTTAATCAAAATATTTTGGCCAAAATTAATAAATATAGCTCCAATAGAAATATATAGATTAATTTCCTTCCCTAGGTGATATCAACAGTTGTTGAATATCTGTCATGAGCATAGCAGCATTAGATGAGAAACTTTTTAAATGAATTAACGTGAACAATGTATCCCTGTCTAGCAACTCAAACCTGTTTTATTATTAAAATGAATGACGACATTTCTAGCTTTTATATCTAGAAAAATTGCATTTATATAGCTTTGTAAACATTTTGAGGAGGCCATCTCTCCCTATTTTCCAAGCCTTCATTTTTAAATAAAATAATTCAGACCTTGATACCGTTTTAGGTGGTCTCTAAGCCCACCTGACTTATGTAAATCATCTAACACTTTGAGAAGTAGTTTGGTCTTATAGTTGTAAAAATTTGAGACCTCCTATATCACCAGCCTCCTTAAAAATAACTAATATTTAAAATGTGTTTGTTGTTATTTGAAGTTATCCCTCTACATTTTTGACAAATTTAAATTTTCTACCTCCTACATGTACACCCTATCCTCTCCCCCACCACATCCTTTGCTATTTCCTGTAGTCTCATTTTGAAATTTAAAATGTTCAGCCTTTATAGTTAATTTGGGTTGTCCCTATCTCTGCTTGACAAATTTCAGTTTTATACCACACATACAAGTAGTTTATCCACTGGTTTTGAAAATGTTTGCCTCCCCCTCCCTATTTCTATAACTCCCACTTCAAAATCTCAAATTTAAGACTTATTTGGTTATCTGAAGTCGTACCTCTACCAGCATGCAAAATTTAGACTTTCTACCATACTTAATTATTTTTGTAAACTCCCTTTTTTTTTCCTGGACTCCCATCATAAACTTTAAAAATTTTGGACTTTTATAGTTATTTGGAGTGGTATTTTTGCCTATATGCAGAATTTTAGTTTTATAACACACTTAGAAGTGGTTATTTCTAGTAGTTTTGTAAGTTTTTTAACTACTCAACCCACTTTTCCAATCCACTTTGAGAATTTTTAAATTTGGATATCTGAAGTTTCATTTCTACCTGTCTTTCAAATTTTAATTTTTAACCTCATCTCAAAAGTTATTTCTAGCTGTAACTTCCCCTCCCCCATTTCTCATAGTTTAAATTTAAAATTTTTACATTTTTTGTTTATTTAGAATAATCTAACGAATCTAAGCTCTCCACTACACAGAGAGGTAGTTGAATGTATTAATTTTTGTAAATGACTAGCCCGCCCCCTTTCACTAACATTTCTTCAACTCCCACTTATAAATTTCAAATGTTAAGATTTATTTGGTTATTTTGAAAGGTCATTCTACCAACTTGCCAAATTTAAATATTCTATCACCGCTAAAAGTTGTTTTTATTTTTATAAACCCTTACACCCTCCCTATTTCCCGGGGTTCCATTTAAAATTTTAAATGTACAGACTTATAGTAATTTGACATATCCCTTAACTTTACTTGTACATTTAAATTTTCTACCACACTGGGAATTAGTTGTTTCTATTAGTTTTGAAATATTTAAGCTCATTTTTCTAACTATCATTTAGAAATTTTCATTTTTAAGGATTATTTGGTTATTTGGAGTAGTCCCCCTAAACGACTGTCAAATTTAAATTTGCTAGCACACATAAAAGGTTTTTATTCTGTTTATATCCCCTTCCCTATGTCCCAGGGTCACACTTATTAAACAAAAATGTTCATACTTTTATAATTATTTGGAGTATTCCATGGGTTGTCTGAAAAATTTCAATCTTCTATCACCTGGAAAGTAGGGCCTACTTATTTATATTAGTTTTGGTAGTCTTGAACACACTTTTTTACCAACGCACCTCTGGGACCCATCGTGTGGATGTCGTATATAAATTAATTTCGTATTAGTACTCTGTGACCCGATAAACCCCCATATATCAAATTTCATCTTGATTGGAGAACAAATAATTTAGTGCCCCTTTACCCCCTTTGCACCCCTTTGGGTTATTAAATTTAAAAAAAAAAACTAAAAATTTCTCACTCAATTCTATAAAGAAACATTCATTTTAAATTTCAAGGCTCTATGTCCACTAGTTCAAAAAAATGCACGGTTTGTGAATTTTGAAAACTTTTGAACCCCTTTTTCATCTCGTACAGGTTGATGAACTTCACAAAATTCTCTCCTAGCTCTGGTCTTGAGCCAAAAAGAAACTTTTACTAAAAATTTCAAATGTCCATGTTTGAAACCATTAAGATCTTCTAACAAAACCACAAACCCCCATACCCCCACATCATTTATTGTCTCTACAGGCAAAATTGGCCTTGTAGTTTGGAATTTTAAGCAATAATGTCTTATACCCGTATATCCACACTCGTGTTAATATTATTAAATCAATACTTAGTTTAATATAAGAGAGAAAACCTAACAAATACTCATTTCTGTGCTTTATACCTCTAATATTTAGATATATTATTTTTAAATTGCGGTTGGAATGGAATATTTGGTCGAAATTAGCTGTAGATAAATGTTTTCAATAGATGATTCTTCTATGATATCAGTTTTGGTATCCACTAAGTGAGAAATAATGTTTTAATAAAGACGAAACTACAAACAAGTTTGTAAGTTGTATAATATTAACTTGTGTTCATATTATTAAAGCTAATAACTAAGCCTACCTCAATAAATAAATGATATGGTACACCACACAGACTTTCTCTCTCCTTTATCTAAAAATGGAAACATTTACTTAAAACTCGTAAGATTTGTGAAACCAGATTATATATATTTTTTGCAGAAACATGATGGAAAAAAAGAGCATCATATTCCACAAAGAGGCATGAAAGAAACCTATTGTTCATTATTCATATTTTACAGATTTTACATATTTTCATCAAAAAGCATAATAATAAACTCGCTTTCCGAGACCTCAAATTTTTTTTTACCAATATCTCGGAAGATAAGAATTTTTTGGGGGTAGGGATGATCAGTAATTTCTTTCGTTTTCATGGGGGTGGGTAGAATTTAAATTAACTAAGGATTTTATCAATTTTTATGGTGAGACAAAATCTAAAAAAACACTTCTACAGACGCGCGGTCAAAAAGGTTGCACCTAACGATGACAGGTGGCGCTGAAGCGTAGCCTATAGACGTATACAGCTATACATAGCTATAAAATGTCATTTATTTATGATGTGCTATACCTGATTTCACTGCTATAAGTATTCTATAATTTCACATCACCAATCCTTTTGTATAAAATAATATAATTTACCAAATCTTAAGAAAATTACGTAAGATCGGTAAGGGGAGAGGGGGGAACGAAAAATCTTACGATCCCCTAAGTAGGGAGGTTTGGGGGAAGCGGGGTTGAAATAATGAAAAAAAATCCTTACGAAATTTATTGACAGCCCCCTATTGGTTTTATAAAAAAATATTTCAAGTAAAGGGTTTTTTAATTTTAATTTTGTTACAACCTTACAATAATGAGTTATTTCGTGTATCAAATACTTGCAAAGATATAATTAAAATTGGCAATATCTGCTTATATAAATTACCCTTAAAATTATGTTCATGGGATGATTAGAACGGACATTTAGTTTATAATGATAAACAATGCCCAGATACGAAATTTAATAAAAATCGTTTTAGCGGATTTCGAGATAGATTGTTTTTTCTCTTTTTTACCTGTAGTAAACTACCCTCAATTGTAGGGTAGGATATCTAACTCCAAGAACTCCTCTGGGGAACCTTATAAAAACCATATGTACCAAGTTTTAGCCTGATCAGTAAAATGGTGTCGGCTCTAGGCCTAAATATAGACACACAGGCAGAAGGCATCGCCAAAAAAAAAACACCTTTTCGGTTTCGGGGGGTTGACAGTTGTCAAAATTTGGACTTTTTTTTTACGAGCAAAGTACTTTTCTCTTCAAGGTGTTGAGAGAAAGTAAAAATTGTCTATTTACCTATAGATGAGCACAAATCATAGTCTTATACGCTCCAACGGTGCAAACACATTTCTATACATTCTTAAAACTAATTTCAACTAAGGGTTCAATGACACTATGGAGTAAAATAATCACAATTTAAGAAGCAAAAAGTAGTAAAGATTACATTGGCCACTTATGTAAGTTTTTGAGTTTATACAGTCATAATGTCCCATTATTTGATTATTGTATTTATTTTTACCTATCAACTATAGTTAGACAGTCTTATGAAGAGTGTTTTGTTAGATACCGATACATATTTGAGCTTTTACACATTTTAACAACTTAAGTGTTTTATTGAAACATACCTCTTATAAAAACCTACTATTTAAAAGCCAAAGTTGTTAACCTAAATCTTAAGCCAAACAGCATTTTTTTGTTGTTGTAAAAAACCACAATTATTCAACATTAAAACTACGTATACATTCTTACATTATTTCAACGTTTCAAAATGGAACATGCTACAAATATTACTTTTGAGACAATAGTCTAGATTCATAGAAATATGTCAAAACACAGTTAATTTATTACATTTAATTGGGATCAAAATCAGCTTAAAGTCACAAGTACTCAACTCTCCAAAGTCCACTCAACGAGATGAGATTATTGGTGTAATACGTTTCATATTTTCTGCGTCGGTTTCCCTAAACATTAAATATTCTCGTTTGCAGTCCACAGCAAGTGATTGTGGATTCTAACTTTAAGGAGGTAGCTTTGTGCAAAATAGTTTGTGCTTTATATGTACATTATATGTACAATACCTTCTTTGTGTTGCACATAAGGAAATTGCTAAATAAATGTTTCTAGGATATGCTTGTGAACATATCTGTAGGTGATGTGAGATTCCCTGTCACCTTGCCCTTTATTGAGATATGCTCTATGAAAAATTAAATAATCATGTCAAGACTTCATTTTGGTATCACACTTTGTTAATGTAATCATGCAGTTTACTGTGAAATCCGTTCTATCTTGTATGCAAGATAGCCAACAACATATTTAAAAGATCGAACAGTAAAACCAATAAGTATCTAATCTTAATTTGTGATGATAAAATAACGTTAAAATTGTATGTGTATTTTCATACTCATTAGTTCCTATTTAAAATACCATTCATTTAATAACAAAATATGTTAAATAGTAAATAGGAAAGCATTTTGAGATACCTATTTATTTTATATCCCACGTATCAAAATAATATTTATGTAGCCTACAATCGTATCACACTGAAAGGCGACATCAATACTTTAATGGACTAGACTAGCCTAAGGCCGTATTTTATAAACCACAATGCTACAACATAGTCTATAATAATAAAAGGAAGTGTTTGTCTGTGTGTGTCTGTTTGTGTGCGATGCCCAGCCAAATCTACGGCATGCAGAGATCTGAAATTTTTAACATAGGTGGACGGAAGGGGGTCCGAATGCACCTCGAAGCAGTATTTTTAAATTTTCAATTATCTTTTTAATTATACTATTTTAAACAAGTTTTTGAAGAAAATATTTTCTATCTGCTTTAGAATTACGTTTCAGAGGTACGAGCACCAGGGGGAGGGGTGCTTATATAATTCTTATAACACAGTGGATCACGGGCAACGTCATGCGGGATTGCTAGTAATTCATAAAATAAAGCTTGCTAACTTTCAAGATAAATGGAGTGTAGGGTATATAATATGTTGAATAATTGTTTCAATAAACTGTACATAATTTTATCTATGCTTATGGGCCTTAAATGATTAATTAAACTTTCGAACTGATTTAACTTTTATTAACAGACAACCCCCTTTCAAGGTCGAGTGATAAGCCAGGATCACAAACAAACGGCCCGCGAGACAAGCTGACCAGCCCGTATGTCTGCAATATCTTTATATTACTATCCGGCCTGCATCCATGTACTCTCACAAAATACAATAGTTTAACTTTAGTGTTTACTTCGTAATTTTAAATAACAGAAACCCTCAGAATTATTAAAACTATCCTTTATTTTTTGTTTTAACTTCAATAACTTGAGTGTGTGAATTTTAATTTACACCGGGAAAATACCAGTTTTTTATTATTCCAAGTATACATTAATTATTTTAAATACATAGCATCAAATATCTATTATAGACCTGCATTAGTGGTCATGCGGTATGGTATTTAGCCTTCCTTGATCAAATAGTCATGTTTTGATAGGGTCACAATTTGTGGGATTGTTTTATACGGTTCTATATAAGATATCACCATTTAAAAAACACTTTATAGTTAAAATTTAAACTATTTAACTGGTCAGAACTTTCACCCTCATTTTGGTGAAAACAATATTAAAAAATATCTAACCACTTCTTAAATAAATTGGTATTTCTAGAGGTCTGCAATTCTTCTCAGTGCTCTTTAAACAAATATTAGCCATTGACAGCCAGTCCCTTGGTTAAAAAAAAGGTTCATTGTATTCCAAGTTTTCTTTGTAATGTGGAGTCAGAGTAAACTTATTTGTGTGGCAGGATTATGTTACTTAGAGACCTGGGAAGGGGGGAGGGACAGGGGAGGGACGGGGGAGGGTGCTACCTGAAGCTTGCTCGGTGACCGCCAGCCGACAGGTTAACTCGAAGAGCTCATATTTTGTATCTTCCTTCTAGTAAATTCGAGTTTAAAGTGAGTCGTTTAAAAAATGCTCACTTGATTGCACTGTAGTCACTAGTGATCGCACCTAGCGATCCCAACGTTGAAGGAGTAAAGCCTCGAAAAGGAGTGCAACACGTTTAACCTAGCGGCTGGGGATCTGTTCTTTCCTTCTCTGTGTCCATGGGTAACTAAGTCAAGTCGTTAAACTCCAAGGTAACTTAGCCAGGTAATTTATTTAAAACCGCTGGGTAATTAGTTCGGTTGGTTAAACCTTGATTAAGTTGGTTGTTCAAACTACCTATGTAACCAAGTCGGTTGGTTAAATCTCTGGGTAACTAAGTCGACTTATTTGTTTATTAAGGCTTTGATTAAAAAAAGGTATTAACATATTTCGGTCTAAAGCAGAACCGACGTTAGTAACATGTTCAACCACCAAGCGCTGTGGTCGATAAGTTAGTGCGATAAGAGAAACGGAATCGCTGTCATTGCTATATTTGAACTCATATGATGTTTACTGTGGGTTTCTTTGTCACCGCGTCTTACTACCTGTTCAGGTTATTACGAATTTGTACTAATCACGCTATTGAGTTAGATACGATGAAGGTTTTATTTCTAGGAAGTGTACATGCATTTGTGTGTAGAGAGAGTGGAAAAAAACAATTTTGGAAAAAACATCCTCAGTACACCCTAGCGGGATTCTAACCCCGATCTCTCTGTCATCAGCTGTCTTGTATATTGAGATAGTAACGCCTTAAATCATGCGGCGGTGTTAACGTCCTCGAGAGAAATTAAACTGAAATAGTTGAAACTTAAGATACCTAGATTGTAATCGTTCCATTTAAATATCTGGAATTTTTTTCTTGGAAAATTTTCAAAAGAGAAAATTTACCTCTCACATATTTTTAGCCATCTCACCTCAAAATGACAATTATGTGACCTTCAACACACCTTAAAATAACTATTAAGTGACTCCCAACACACCTTAAAGTCACTTAAGTGACTTCCAAACCACCTTAAAGTGACTTCCAACCCACCTTAAAGTGACTATTATGTGACCTTCAACCCACCTTAAAGTGACTATTTTGTGACTACCATCCCACCTTAAGGTGTCTTATCCAGACAAATGCTCGCGAGACACGAATGATGCTCTAGACTTAACTCACTTGGACAGCTCATTTGGCAGTCGTACACTGTCGTGTGCGTGTGTGTGTGTGTGTGTGTGTGTGTGTGTGTGTGCAGTCCACGTGCGGAGCTCACCGCACACCGGCTGAGTGCGTCAGGGGACAAAGACACACAAAAAACACCACAAACAAAACGAGGGGGAAAAAAAAGAACACATCTAGACTGAACTTGTTTTAACTATAAATTTGATTAAGTCTTTCAACAAATAAAATTAAAACAATAATTAACATTTGTATTTATTTTTATTAGGCCCTAATAACTACGTTAAGGATGAGTAAGGTTAACCGGATTTTCATGGAGGGAAAGTGAAAAACCATTTAGGGAAAAAAAACAAAGTACATTCGACATGGATTCGAACCCCGATCTCCAAAACATCGGCAGTCCCGGTCTAATGCGAGAGTAACGCCCCAAACCAGGGATGCGACCTTTTCGCACATTTTTTTATCTCTATCAATTTTGTATCCTCATTGTTTGGAAACCAAACACTTTCCAACGTCATGTATTTTAATTGATTAAAATTTTAAAAAATTGTTATTTTTAAAGCAAATGTTTAAACAAATATTAACACATATTTATGTATGACTGACACATTGCAAAGATTACTGTACCTAAAATGCGCGGACTTGAGAGTAATCCGCGAAGCGACGTAAAGTGGCCTTCTTTTGTCAAAAGGTTCACCTTAACCACCCGAGGGGGGTTGCCATTAGTTGTATTGTAAACGTGTCGACATAAAGAGGCCATTCATTCTGAGTCAATAAAAATAAATACAAACCTAAAAGCTAACGAGAAAAACAAACAAAAAACAACAACACGAAAACAATAATTACAAATGAATACACAATGATCCAAGGCTAGAAAACAACCCATGCCCCTCCCTCTTTCCTCAAACACTCTTTCCATCCCTCTTTCCTCAAAACACTCTTTCCCTCCCTTTCTCCTCAAAACACTCTTTCCATCCATATTTCCTCAAAACACTCTTTCCCTCCCTCTTTCCACAAACACTCTTTCCCTCCCTCTTTCCTCAAACACTCTTTCCCTCCCTCTTTCCTCAAACACTTTCCCTCCCTCTTTCCTCCATCCATATTTCCTCAAAACACTCTTTCCCTCCCTCTTTCCTCAAACACTTTCCCTCCCTCTTTCCTCCATCCATATTTCCTCAAAACACTCTTTCCCTCCCTCTTTCCTCAAACACTCTTTCCCTCCCTCTTTCCTCAAACACTCTTTCCCTCCCTCTTTCCTCAAACACTTTCCCTCCCTCTTTCCTCCATCCATATTTCCTCAAAACACTCTTTCCCTCCCTTTCTCCTCAAAACACTCTTTCCATCCATATTTCCTCAAAACACTCTTTCCCTCCCTCTTTCCTCAAACACTTTCCCTTCCTCTTTCCTCCATCCATATTTCCTCAAAACACTCTTTCCCTCCCTCTTTACTCAAAACACTCTTTCCCTCCCTCTTTACTCAAAACACTCTTTCCCTCCCTTTCTCCTCAAAACACTCTTTCCCTCCCTTTCTCCTCAAAACACTCTTTCCATCCCTCTTCCCTCAAACAATCTCTTTCCCTCAATGTCTCCAAAAGTGTCAACAGTTGAGAAATATGACTATCCAAACACACAATGTACAGAGATGAGTCCCAATCAGTTTGCAAACACACAACCAGGGGAGGGGGAACAATGCGTGGCAAGAGAGGGGGTATTGGGGTTTACCCCTCCAGGACTCTAGAAGGGTTGGTAGGTCGATACTGAATAATTAAAGGATGCTGCTGCTGCTCGGGGATTATAAAACCCCCAGCAACAAATTAAAGCACATCATGTCCCTCTCTCTTCCAGCGGAGGATTATTACCAGAGTACAACCTGTTCCTCGCTAAGTCGGCAGACACCTGCGAGCGACTGTATCTGTACAGCAGGACTTAGGACTTAGGACACAAGCTGAATTTTGAAACAGTCCAGCGTGCCGACTCTTATTCGACATTGTCAATTTATATTTGAATACATTTTTCAAACCAAATTACAAATATTGGTTCTAAGATTAAATTTTTTTTAAATGATATCATATTGTAACAATATATGATAAATGTTAGTTTTTATTTTGGAGCCGGTACATTTTTACCGACCCACAGCCCTGCATTTTACTATATTATTGTTATTTTATAGTTGTTGATTAATATCTATCAAATGTAACAGCTGTAGATCACATGGCTTGACGTATGAATACGTGAAAGTAGATCTAATAATTTCTTATAACCGTCAGATAAGGTTATTTCTACTAAAATTAGACTAGACGAGTAGTTCAGAGTTTACTATGAGGACATGACAGTCCTACCCCCCGGCCCCCCCGCATCAAAAGAAGTGTAAAAAACCACGAGAGGTACTTTTGAATATCCCTGTGCGCACGTGTCTCGCATGAGATCTCGCGCGCATGCGCCGTGGATACGCCAGCAAACTTGGTTTCGTCCGTCCTGGGGCTCACTCACATTCACCGTGCGTGTGTGTGTGCGTGTGTGTGTGTGTGTGTGTGCGCGCGCGCATGTGTGTTTTGTACTTCTTAAGGGGGGGCTTGCGTAGAAAACTTGGACCGAGGCTGCGAGCCCCTCGTTAGTTAATAATACCCAGAGAACATGAGGATAACGTCGGATACTCAGAGGAAGATACTTTTAAAGCAGATACATTATCTTCTTAGCACTGCGTCTACTAGCTCGTTCGGGTTATACGCACTTACGCTAATGTGTGATGGTAGGGTGATTGTGAGATGAAATGGAGGACCTACAGTTTAACGTGGGATCCGAACCACGGTGGAGGCCTGGCATTCCTCACATTCACAAGTTGTGATTAATACACGTCTTGTCAGAGGTGAAGGAAGGGTTTGGCAATCAGATAAAACTGTGCCGGGACCGAGGATTGAACCCCTGACCCCCAGCACAGAAGTCCGACACTTTACCCCTAGACCACCAGGTCACCAGGATACATTTAAAACAATGCCCCAGCTCGAGTGCGGACAAACCAAAAGTTGGCCGTGCAGTTCCACTCCATGGAAACTGTCTGCAACTAATTGCCGAACATGCAATTGAAGTTTCCTCGTGTAATGGCTTTCATTTAAACCGTAGTTTCTCAACATCGGCATGGGGGACCGACGGTTTCACTTCCCTTCCAAAGGAAGTTGTGCTACTGACTGTTACCGCTCAAGGAAAATTCAGTCAACCTCTCCGGCTGGGTTTGAACCCATAAACATCGGATCCTGAGGCGAGAACTTTACCTCAATACGACCCTAAATAAAATTGCGGTCAATTTCGGTGACCTTAGGGTAAAGTGCTCGCCTCAGTATCCTATGTTCGTGGGTTCAAACCCAGCCGGGGTCAACGGAATTCTCCTTGAGCGATAAAAGTCCGTAGCACAACTTCCTTCGGAGAGGAAGTAAAGCCATCAGTACCGCATGTCGATCGTGGCTTGTAAAATAACTCTGGAAGGTATGTGAGAATACCTTTGCGTAAAAAATTGTCGGCTATTTCTCGCTCGCTCGTAGAAATCCGGCGCGGGAAGCCACGTGGAAACCACCGCACTCTTTGAACTTATCTAGGACATGTGTTTTCTGCCAGATGGTGCGGACAGCACTAACCGGCGTGCCCAGTTCCGAATGGGGAGGAATCACATAAAATTAACCTTCGGACTGAAGCCTCATCAATCAATTATTATTATTATTATTATTATTATTAGCACCGCGTCTTACTACCCGTTCGGGTTATACGCACTTACGCTAATGTGCAATGGTAGGGTGATTGTGAGATGAAATGGAGGACCTACAGTTTAACGTGGGATCCGAACCACGGTGGAGACCTGGCATTCCACACATTCACAAGTTGTGATTAATACACGTCTTGTCAGAGGTGAAGGAAGGGTTTGGCAATCAAATAAATCTGTGCCGGTACCGAGGATTGAACCCCGGACCCTCAGCACAGAAGTCCGACACCTTACCCCTAGACCACCAGGTCACCAGTGTCAATCAATCAATACTAATTACGATAATGTGTTAGAAAGATGAGAAAGGTTAGATTGAGAGGATGTGAACCCATGTTTGCGTGGAGGGAATGGAAAACTACCGAAGGAAAAAAACACACGGGATTTGAACCTAGATCTATCCATCTAAGGAAAAAAAACCAGATGAGAGACGCCTTAGTCTATATGCACCGTAGTGTTCCAATCTCAAAATTATTTACTAATTGACAACTTTTTTTTAAAGACCCTCAAAAATGAGCAACACACACATTAGGTTCAAACAAATTGTGTCCATCACCAGTAGAGTAGTATAAATCAAAACAGTCAACGTATACAGTCCAATTTTCATAGGAAGAACCTTATCTGACTGCTAGAAAGGTTACTAGATTTTCTTTCATGTATTCATACATCAAGTCATGTGATCTGCAGCTGTCACTGTTGGTAGATATTATAAATAGTACCTATAAAATAACAAAAATAAAACCCGCTTCGGTGGCCACATGGCCTAAGGCGTCGTGTTAGACTAGACTGCTGATTACAGGAATATCGGGACTAGAATTCCGGTCGGGTGTATTGAGGGTGGTTTTTCCATTCTTCCTCCACTCAAATGCGTGTACACTTTCTTTAAAGTCAACCTCATCATCCTTAACACACTGGTGTAATTAGTACATATGCGTGTAACCCCAATGTACTAAGACGCGGTGCTAAAAAAACTAGTACTAATGTTAATCATATTGGCCGCAAAAAAATGTGATATTTTATATAAAAAAAGCTCTCTTTATGAAAATTGAATTGTAACATTATCGATTCATTAAAAAAAAAAAAGAGCACAGAGGTAAACCTCGCGGTGTTTCCGGTCGAAAACTAGACCACCAGTTGCTCGAAAATTACTCTCCATCAATCCCCTCTAACGGATTCATCAGTTTTACCATTTCATTTTCCCCTCGCCCTTTCCTAAATGTGGTGGAACTCGCACCCCCCACAAGTTTGGATCGTAGCTGAAAAGATACCCCTCCCACCCCTCCTTCACCCCATTTCCTTGGAATCCCCCTCCATACAACTAACAATCCCCCTTTGCTCCAGTAACCCTGATAATATAAACAATACAATACAGACATCAACAAAGCCTTGGGGTGGGGGGGTGTAATGGATTCGTGACGAGTTGGGTCTGTTATTGAGGGATCGGGGACGACAAACATTTCGGTGAGATGTTGTTGAACTCGTGGAACGAAAACCTTTGAATGATGTTGACCAAAGAGGCCGAGCGAAGACACAAAAACCCCTTCCTTGGTTTCTCTTAGTTCATAACAGGCCACAGAGATGGCAGCAGTGCGAGATAATGTTATTGACTAGTGCAGAAGGATTTGGTTGATTCGAATCCATCATGATTGCCCATGAATATAAACTATTCAAATCAATGGTAAAAAACAACAACATTTGATTAGAATTTAAGAAGGAAATGTTAATTTTGTTGAGTCTGTACTAATTTAAAACCTAATCTAACGATCTTTATTAAATACACCCATAGGCCGATAGTGTCAAAATAAAGTTGGAGTTAACCTAATGACACACAGTAAATGAGAGAGCGTGGCATTATGCACCAACGGCAAGTGGGTTGCCTTATATAGGTAGGCTTGCCAGATTTCTGAAATGTTCAACCGGGACACCGGAATGCCGAAATTTAAACATTTCATTTCTTACATGTTAATATTTATATATAAGTTACTTAAGTAAGAAGAAACACTTTGAATGAGGAATAAAAATTTGAACTATATCTACATGTAATTTTCATTGGCTAGGACTTTTTTAGAAAGTCTTTTTTGGTTTTAATCTTGTTGTAAAAATCTTCACAAGGTAATCTGATATCAATTTTACATGTCATCAAGCCTTGAACCGTAGATTCCTTCATTAAATCCCTATTATCAGTCCATGCATTGTTCATCAACGAAAATACTCTCTCAACTGGTGCTAATGTCCCAGGTAAACAGAAGGCATACTCAACAATCTTGATCAGATTGGGGGCTTCTATGTGATTCTCCTTGAAGTGACCAAACAGCCTGAACCATTTTTCTTCACTTGAAATAATCACATCTCTGGTAGTCTCTTCTTGCTTCCACTGTTCCCAATTTGACTGCAAATACTCCTTAGCAAGCACAAGTTCGTCAAACAGCTTATCATTGTTTATTTTCATATTGGGTACATCAATATTGCTATTAATAATTTCAGCAGAAGTTTCGGCGTTTTCCCAATCAACAGCATCTGTTTTTGTCAGATTGACCCATGACAACTGTTTAAAGTTTCCAAAACTATTCTCCCAGAGGTCCAAGTATGCAATGCATCTTTCATAAAAGCCATAAATTCTTCTTTCTCTCTGTTACGGACTTGCTCATATAGATTCCTGTAAATGTTCTTTGCGCCCATAGGGATAAAGTTTGAAGCCTTTTTTTCTGTCAGGTTTCTTTTTAGATATTTATGAGCTTCAACAACCTCAAAAGCAATAGTGTTATCTTTTTCCATTCCCAGCATGGCCTTGTTTAACAGTGCAAGCTGTCCATGGACAAACAACAAGTAGAGCTCGCCCATTGAATCAGTAAACAACTTTTTTATTGTTGATGGGCACATTTCTTGGTCTAAAAAAACGCATTTAGACCTTCAAAAATCTGTAAAATTCTTTCCAGAGTGGGCATCATTGATAGAAACCGGGTGTTCCCGTGTTGAATGAGTTTACAGTACTGTATCTCGGCATATTCACACAATTCTTTTAGTTTAGTTACACGGACTGTGTATATGTGGAAGTATTTATAAATCTTCACCAGTAAGGCCTCAATATCAATTGGGAGACTGTCTTCTGCAGTTTGCACACAGTTGTACACAATGTGTGCTCCACATCCGATTCCATTGATTTCTCGTCCTAGGCTATTCTTGAGTCGATGGAAAACATTGTTTTTCCCTGCTCTTTTCACACCACCGAAGTTAGTGTTGCAGTTATCTCCACAAAAGCCAACTACTTTGTTGTTCAAATCGTTTTGCAACAGGACAAAGCATAAGTGATTTGTAAGAATTTCAGATGTTTCACCCGCCACAGATTTGAAATCTAACAACTTTACTTGCACACCTGAATTAGGATTAAAGTAGCGCACAACAATTGGCACAAGTTTTATATTCTTTCTCTTTGATGCATCCATACTTACAGATACGTAGTTTGACTTGGTCAAGTCTTCTTTAAGCTCTTCTTGAGCTAAAGGAGCTATGACATTTAAAACTATTGCCTCACACTTAATTTTTCCGAGTGAGAATTTAGGTTCAAAAAACTTAGAAATTAGTTTTGATGAACAAGAAGTTGAATTGAAACTTAGGCTATGGTTTGCTGTGTGGTAAGCAAATGTCACCTCTTTCGCTGCTAAGTCTAAGTTATTGTCATTAGAACTCGCAGTCTTAAAAAAACTGGTCAGTTTTTATGAACTAGCAGCACATGCTAAGCTCTTTTTGTGTTTACTCGACTGCAAATGATCTTTTATATCGGATCGACCACCATGAGCAACCGAAAACTCAGAATTACAATGTGAACATTTAACTCTATCGTCTTGATGTTGATTACCAATACCAGTACATACCTTCTTCAAAAAAGGAACTGACTGACTTATCTCAATCGCAAGCGGCTAGTGCCGAGGTGGGCGAGTCCAACGTTATTGCACACGAGGGGATGTAGCGTGCAGTGAAATCTCTTCTGGCGCTAAAGCTACACCCCTTAGTGCCCAATATTGGACTCGCCCGGAGAGTGGGACAACGAGACAAGACGATACGATGACAATATTATTAGCAGACCATCACTCTTCCACAGTTTTCACTTTCCATACAGTACAGTGAAATAAATGACAAAGTATTTATCCTAAATAATCCTTCACAGTTAATTATTTTTAGACTTTTTGGTCATCTATTATAAGAACTATAATCAAATTTAATTTTTACCGGGACGTGAAGTAAACCGGCCGGGACACCGGGACTTTGTCTGAAAACCGGGACTGTCCCGGTCAAACCGGGACGTCTGGCAAGCCTATATATAGGGGATGTGTCGGTTCGGCTTTCATCAATTATTATTTAAGTCTGCAATTTTCATTTGCTAATTTTAGCCAGGTTATTATACCTAAAGTTTGAATTTTTGTTTATTTTATATAGGTATTTATTGCGTACCTATGCGTGTTTTATATGACATATATAAAATATTTGTAAATATATGTATAATATTTTGAGTTTATTTATTTATTGTGTACCAACTGCCTAGATAATAATGAAAATGGTTAATTCGAATTTTGTATGTTTCAATTTTTCTTAGATATCCCTTAGACTTGGAATTTAAAAAAAGTTATTTTTTATATGGGTTCCGTTCAGGGGCGCAGAAAAAACGGGGTCGTAAGGGTCCAACCCCTTCCCCTCCCCACGGAATTTGATGGACCTGGATCTATCCTTCCATATAAACGTATCAAAGCTTTTAATTGGCTAAAGTAAAGACATCCGTGGCTAAAGGCTTAGTACCATTTTTAACGGGCCTCCCTCCACTCATACTAGAAAAATTAGTTTTCTATGCCCTTGATTCCGCTAGAAAATGTTACTACCTTTAGCAAATAAAAGTTTGTTTACGAATGTAGTGGTGGTGTAAGGGTTCATCGGATTCCGGGGGGGGAATTACCTTTCTACTCTCTTGATAACTTGCGTTATGTAACGAAAACTTTGGGGGTACGAAGTTGAAAATAAATTAGATACCTTTAAAATATACATATCAACAACCAGGAAATAATGAACAAAGTAGAGTGTATGTGCATATGAGTAGTGTAAAAAAAACCCATCAAGATCCGTGCCCACAGTCAGTTTTTTTACTGTTTCTAAACTAATAACTTTTAGAAGGTGCACAAACTCCGATGAATATTTTAATCAGTCAGGTGATAAAAAAAATTGAGTTAAAATTTCTAGAAACGGTCAAATTACCATAACAGGTGCCTGTCGTAGGAATTCCACCTTTCGGCGCGGCAATAACTAATCGATAAAAGACGGGAAAGAAAGCGATCAAGAAGAAGTCGTGTTTCTGTCGGGGCAGGGTGTTACATACATACAGGTCGCACGCGCGAGCGGTGATGGTCGATTCCAGGTGTTAGATCAGCCAGGTGGACCAGTCGGCAGGTGGGAGAGAACAGGACACCCCTCGGAGATGTACAAGGGTCCCTCCTTCAAGACCCGCATGGCATATAAACGGACCTTACACACACACACACACACACACACACACACACACACACACACACACACACACACACACACACACACACACACACACCAACTCGTCGGGACAACTGGCCGACAAGCTGATAAAGTGTATAGTGTGTAGGCTTGTTGTCCGACCAACATTTTTTTCCCCCAAGTTGGTCGGTTGGTTGGTACAAACTACCCGATCGCCAACTTCAGACCTCATCTCCCAACAAGTTATCGTGTCTGTAGCGTTGTTGGGCCAACCGACCAACCTGGCGCTAGTCAGTCACCGCCTTATAAACATTTAGGTGGGAAGTCACAGCGCGTTCTTTTGTTCTATTTAAAATGATGTCACCATACTGAGTATTTAAGAGAAACATTCATGATTCATTCTTAAATATTACGAAAATCATTGGAATCCAACACTTAATAATATTGCAAAGGTTATTTTTTTCTCTTTCTAACAACCAATTTTTTGCCTACATTTTTATGAATTGGTAATGAAGTTCTAATTTTTTGGTATGTGGCTAGAGATGGAGGCATGGCGTGCGTTTGTTCTGAGATGGAGGCATGGTGGCGTTTGTTCTGAGATGGAGGCATGGTGGCGTTTGTTCTGAGATCGGAGGCATGGCGTGCGTTTGTTCTGAGATGGAGGCATGGTGGCGTTTGTTCTGAGATCACGACAGCTACCGACAAAGTGGACCGCTAGTCGGTCAGTGTGGAGGGAGGCTCGCTTCCAATCTGTTGTTCCGACGGTCGGGCCGACAAGTTGGTGTGTTTGTAGGACTCTTGACGTGGAAAACGGCCGACGAAAACAAAGGAGCGTTTATATCCTACCCCCCGACAATCTTTGAGATGGGATTAAAATTTTCTGTTAGAAAATTAATAACATCAAATCAAATGAAGGTGATAAAAGGATTTGATTATGCTATTGAAGTGTTTAACATGTCTGTTCTACAGCAGACCTGACGTGATGGCAAGATACCTCGGTTGACCCGTAGCTACACGACAGGTAGTGCCAAGAGGAGTAGGTTGACCTGTAGCTTGACGACGCTAGGTAGTGCCAAGAGGAGCAGGTTGACCCGTAGCTTGACGACGCTAGGTAGTGCCAAGAGGAGCAGGTTGACCTGTAGCTTGACGACGCTAGGTAGTGCCAAGAGGAGCAGGTTGACCCGTAGCTTGACGACGCTAGGTAGTGCCAAGAGGAGCAGGTTGACCCGTAGCTTGACGACGCTAGGTAGTGCCAAGAGGAGCAGGTTGACCCGTAGCACGCGGTGGGAACTCAACTGAGAGAGTCGTCCCACGACAGCGGTGTCCGGCCTGAACGGCGGAACTTCGCAGCGCCTACCTCAGACAAGAAGGAACGAACACCTGCTCAATCGTGCGGGGGTGTCAGCCAAATGGACAACTTACACGGACATAACAGCACGTGGTCTTATGTCCTGTAGTGGCTAAAACGTGTTTGTAGAGTGTTTTTTTAAGGTGTCAGTCTTCTAGAAATCCCGCATTCTATAACCGTTTTTTTTATCACCGCGTATTAATACCCGTTAGGGTTGGAAACCTATGTACTATTAATTACGCTAATACGTCAACAACGAGTAAGGTTAAATATATATTAAATATAACCACATTTGCGTGTGGGAGGGAGTGGAAAACCACTCTCAGAATCCCCGTTCGGGATTATAACCCCGATCTCCCTGTCATCGTCATTCTAATCTGTCGCAAGAGTGACGCCTGAAACCATGTGGTCACAGAAGCGGGTGACATGGGAATTTAGGGTCCTTTGTTCGAGTCGTGTGTCCAGGTGTCATTTTATTCAATTTACGATTGTTAATATTTTGAATCAATGTTCCTAATTCATCTTCTGAAATAGTTCTAAGAAAAACCTCAGAGCCGTGGAAGGAGGAGGAGGGTGGATGGATGTGGGGGGCAGGGGTGTTTGCGAGTGCACCCTTCTCTCCTATGACGTCATATCCATTGTGCCGGTCCATGAACAACAAAATGGCGTAGGGTCGAGACAGTTCCCCCCCCCCCTTTCACTCACCCCATTAATCAGTTTTTTCAAACCCGCTGGTAATTAAAAAAAAACCAGCCTCCAAGACTACGTAGAGAGAGAGAGGTATTGAGCAAATGATGTAACATTACTTCCGAACAGGTCACGCGACCCACTTTGGTGTCAGAACGGTCTAACCAGTCGTCACTCTCGCGATGGCCTGGACTGCTTATGACAGGGTTCAAATACCAGTCGGGTGCACCGAGAGTGGTTTTTTCCCTCTGTTTCCCCACTCTATACCAACGCAAATGCGGGTACACTTCCTCTTGATTAAACCTTCATCACCACTAACCCCTTAGCTTTAAGTGGGAGTGCAGGAGAAGCGAGTTAAGGACAGTATTTTTTTTCTTTTTATAGAACTTAATTTTATTCCCACGGTGATATCAACAGTTGTTGAATATCCGTCATGAACATAGTGTCCAGAACATCCTCGACAGATATTCAACAACTGTTGATATCACCAGGTGAAGAAAATTAAACTTTATATTTCTACTGGCGGAATATTTTATTTATTTCAACCAAAACAAAAGATTTGATATGAAAATTGCAAAACCAGTGATCTTTTCTCGCGTCCCCTACAACCGCAACCTCAATTCACCAAACCGCGAGAAGTTAAATAAACGCAATTTCACAGAGGTCGCGCCCTTGACTCTGATTTAACGAGAATTATTTTTAACCCTGTGTTTTATTAAGAATCAAATAGCCAAAGCTATTATTTATACCAAGCCAAAGGTCCCGGGTTCAATTCCCGTGCCCAGGTGTCACTTTTCCATTTTCAGAACCTGTATTTTATTCATACGCCAAGTCATATTAGATGGATGCAACTGTCACTTTTGGGACCAGTAAGATACAAATAGTTTATAATCTTCTGCGAATGTTGGACACATTACTTGTGTGTGTGACGCATCCTAATCCTCGTTAGGATTATTCACATGTATATACACTATTGTGCTGGGGGTAAAAAAAATACTTTAGCAAATGTATCCGTATTTGCTTGGTGAGAGTGTGGAAAATCGTTTAAGAAAAGCCACTCTATCGGGATTAAAAACCCCAACCTCTCAATTCATCGGCAATCTAGTCGATTGAATGAACGACGCTTTTAGACCGTGCGAATAAAAGGTTCTTCACATTGCGATCCGGCTATAGGTCACACTTACCACCGAGCTTAAGGTGTCAAGACTTTTTTATTTTATTTATGAGCTATGGAAATGGCACGTGATAATTGGGGCTTTTTTTTTTTAAGTTAAATCTTGTTAGATTTTGCTACTTCAAATGTACACTCCGTTTCTCCGAAAGGTAGCAAACTGTCATAGCTCGACGTACTAAACTATAGGTCCTATTATATTATAAGCTGCAGCAAGGATGGTAAGATTTATTCGATTTTTTTTATTTGCAGTAGTTTTTAAGTTACAGCCCTTTGAGATCTTAAAAAATTCGCGATTTTCCGCCGACACGCAATTACAAAATAAATAAGCTATAAGGCTGGGGAGAAGAACTTTTTGTAATGTATTTCTATAAGCTTTTATATTATACCTTATATCACCAGTCTTTTGACAGTTTTTATTTCAAGATCTTACCACGCATATTTTGACCTTTAATTTCTTAAAAATCTGATGTATAAAACTTTTTAAAAAATTACACAATTTATTTATGGCGAGCGGTAGGTAAAGGTAGGTTACCAAGTACAGGGTGAGGCGGTTTCAAGTAGCTCCTTCTCCCCATATATTATAGCATCTTTTGTGCAAAGTTTCATTCATTATGGGATTTTAAAAAAATGTTCAAATATTGGACCCCATGACACGGAGAAGTCATAAACTAGGACTGCTCCTACTAAAGATTAAAGTCATCCAACTCCCAAAGCATTTGTTATGGGCGTGTTTCGAGTTCCTCCACTTGGTGGGTTGGGGGTTGTTCTAATTACTTCACTACACCTTAAATAAATGGATTATAAGTATAGTTGGTTAATTTCTACATATACTTATGGTTATTACCCAACCTAACCAAACCTAACCTTTCATGCGTTAACGAATTTTGTTTTTATTTAATTTTGTAATTTACTGTGCGAATATCCCCTCCTTGAGGTGTCGTGGAGGAACTCTACCATTGCTATTGGACTAATTATCTCCGTGGAGGAACTCGACCATCCTTATCGGACTAATTATCTCAGTGAAGGAACTCGACCATCCTTATCGGACTAATTATCTCCGTGGAGGAACTCGACCATCATTATCGGACTAATTATCTCAGTGAAGGAACTCGACCATCATTATCGGACTAATTATCTCCGTGGAGGAACTCTACCATCATTATTGGACTAATTATCTCCGTGAAGGAACTCGACCATCATTATCGGACTAATTATCTCCGTGGAGGAACTCTACCATTGCTATCGGACTAATTATCTCCGTGGAGGAACTCGACCATCATTATCGGACTAATTATCTCCGTGAAGGAACTCGACCATCATTATCGGACTAATTATCTCCATGGAGGAACTCGACCATCATTATCGGACTAATTATCTCCGTGGAGGAACTCGATCATTGCTATCGGACTAATTATCTCCGTGGAGGAACTCGACATCCCAGTTTGTTATTACACCCAATATTACCTCTTGAGGCATGAATAGATTTAATGGTGGGGAAAAAAGTTTATCTTCACTCGCTCTCTCTCAGTTAACTGTTGCTAAATATCCTTGCTTTCAGTTATGTCGTGAAGGTGTTGTTCTGGGTTAAGAAGGAGCTAATGGTAACATCGACTAACCAACGTTGCAATATTTGTCCTATATTAAAGGGAAGATTGACCTCACGAAAACATGAGAATGGCAACGTTGTTTCTCAATAATGGTAGCCATGCAGTTACCTCAGAGATGATATCCAGTGTAGTTATTCACCGTGGGTTCTATTTTGTAACGGAAGTGTGTGTAGCTGTAAATGGACGATGAACACACAGCCGACTGCAGTTACCTCAGAGATGATATCCAGTGTAGTTATTCACCGTGGGTTCTATTTGTTATCGGAAGTGTGTGTAGCTGTAAATGGACGATGAACACACAGCCGACTGCAGTTACCTCAGAGATGATATCCAGTGTAGTTATTCACCGTGGGTTCTATTTGTTATCGGAAGTGTGTGTAGCTGTAAATGGACGATGAACACACACAGCCGACTGCAGTTACCTCAGAGATGATATCCAGTGTAGTTATTCACCGTGGGTTCTATTTGTTATCGGAAGTGTGTGTAGCTGTAAATGGACGATGAACACACACAGCCGACTGCAGTTACCTCAGAGATGATATCCAGTGTAGTTATTCACCGTGGGTTCTATTTGTTATCAGAAGTGTGTGTAGCTGTAAATGGACGATGAACACACACAGCCGACTGCAGTTACCTCAGAGATGATATCCAGTGTAGTTATTCACCGTGGGTTCTATTTGTTATCGGAAGTGTGTGTAGCTGTAAATGGACGATGAACACACAGCCGACTGCAGTTACCTCAGAGATGATATCCAGTGTAGTTATTCACCGTGGGTTCTATTTGTTATCAGAAGTGTGTGTAGCTGTAAATGGACGATGAACACACACAGCCGACTGCAGTTACCTCAGAGATGATATCCAGTGTAGTTATTCACCGTGGGTTCTATTTGTTATCGGAAGTGTGTGTAGCTGTAAATGGACGATGAACACACACAGCCGACTGCAGTTACCTCAGAGATGATATCCAGTGTAGTTATTCACCGTGGGTTCTATTTGTTATCGGAAGTGTGTGTAGCTGTAAATGGACGATGAACACACAGCCGACTGCAGTTACCTCAGAGATGATATCCAGTGTAGTTATTCACCGTGGGTTCTATTTGTTATCAGAAGTGTGTGTAGCTGTAAATGGACGATGAACACACACAGCCGACTGCAGTTACCTCAGAGATGATATCCAGTGTAGTTATTCACCGTGGGTTCTATTTGTTATCGGAAGTGTGTGTAGCTGTAAATGGACGATGAACACACACAGCCGACTGCAGTTACCTCAGAGATGATATCCAGTGTAGTTATTCACCGTGGGTTCTATTTGTTATCGGAAGTGTGTGTAGCTGTAAATGGACGATGAACACACACAGCCGACTGCAGCTCTCGACAAACAGTTTCCCCCTCCGCGAGTTTAAATTATGAATATTTTAAAACCCAGTGGGCCGAGTTAAGACTTTACAAGGTGTTCTGTCCATGTTGCTCTCTTCATAAAACAAACACAAATACTCGCATGAAAACGTTCAACTTTTTTTTTTGGCGCGTCTTACTACTTCCGTTCGGGTTATGTACTCAATACACCTGACCGGGATTCAAGCTCCGATCTCCCCATCATCGACGGTCCAGTATTAACCTTAAGGCGGGGCTGTAGTTAACACGAGTTAAGGGCTGGGTTTTTGCAGTTTTTATATCAAATAATTTGTGTGGCCAAAATAAATAAAATCTTTCTCTAGTAAAAAGACAAGGGTATAATTTTCTTCACATGGTGATATCAACAGTTGTTGAATATCTGTCAAGAATGTCCTGGAATTTAATGACAACTTTTTCTCTTCATTTAAAAATATTTAGCACCGCGTCTTACTACCCATTCGGGTTATACGCTTAAGTACTAATTACGCTAATGGATTAGGAATTGGGAAGGTTTAATTTAGAGGAAGTGAGCCCGCATTTGCGTGGAGGGAGAGTGGAAAACCATTTAGGAATAACCACCCCCAGTTCACCCGACCGAGATTCAAACCTCGATCTCCCCGTCCTCGGCGGTCGAGCTCAACACGACCAGCGCGTTAGCCAACTACGCCACCGAGACGGGTTTCATTTAAAAAGTTTCTCATCTAATGCCGCCATGCTCGTGACAGATATTCAACAACTGTTGATATCAACATGTGAAGAAAATTAAACTCTTGTGTTTCTACTGGAGCAATATTTTATCAATTTTGATTAAAAAAAAGTGTTTATACAAAAACTACAAAAATGCTGCCCTTAGCTTGCGTTCCCCAGATTCCCCCTTAAGACCTAATGCAATGCAATATTGTATGTGCGTGTGCGCGCGCACCACGTCTTACTACCCGTCCGGGCTAACCGCATAACAACAGGAACCATTGCTTATCTTCAAAAGGAGATGACGGTAGCTCTACATAGACCTTATAACAAATATAACAATGATAACCATATAGTAGGATTTCGGTAGAAAGGGCCTTTTAGAAAATACAAACGTCTCTGCAGGCATAATTTGTATTTTACTATATTGTTATTGTTATTTTATTGGCATTGATAAAGTGACAGCTAAAAATTACATGGTATGAATACGTGAAAGTAGAACTAGTAATGTTCTGTCAGATAAGGTTCTTCGTATGAAAATTGGACCGTACTTATCCAACAAACACATGGCCCTGGTTCAGAAACAGAGGTAGGTAGTTTTGTTTGGACTCACCTCTCTGCTACACACGTCACACGCAACACATTAAACAAACGCACGCCGCGGAGATTACATGCATAGCATCTTTTTCCCTGCGACATATATAGTCTGCCCCTTGCTGTGGGCCGGAATAATCAACCCTCTCCCCCCCTTTCAGACTTGTCCAAGAGCTGTGAGTCATAGACACAGTGTGCGACGCAGATTAGCGACACTTTGCTTGGCAAGGGACTACCGGTTGGTCGCAAAGTCTGACAGATAGTCAGGCCTAGGTTGGTCACTAAGTAGGACAGATAGTCAGGCCTAGGTTGGTTACTAAGTAGGACAGATAGTCAGGCCTAGGTTGGTCGCAAAGTCTGACAGCTAGTCAGGCCTAGGTTGGTCGCTAAGTAGGACAGCTAGTCAGGCCTAGGTTGAGAGACTTTTTTCAGGATCTACTTCCACGTGTTCATACGTCAAGTCATGTGATCTGAAGTCGTTACTTTCCATTGATATTAACAACCTATAAATGTAGTAAAATGTAAATAATGATGACAGCAAAGAAATATGTTTGTATGTTCTGTGATAACCCGACGCCACAGTCCAAAATGCTGTCTGAACAAGAGCTGCAAAAGTTTGTTTCTAGACGCCCTGTAGCACGCTCCCCTCCCCCGCCCGGGGGCGCACATGGGTCCCGGCTACACAAAGAGTTTTCCCCATCTAACGAATAGCCCCTCCCCCTCCCCCTTCACTCTTTCTTCACCAACAATAGCTCAGAGCAATCCTTTCCAGAGCATCCAAAACCTAACCACTAGGGACGGCAATTTTCCCTTAATACATTCATCATTCGATACATCGCAAGGTATATATCGAGAACTACGATATATCGAACAAACTATACCAATATATCGGTTGTTTACTGATGTATTCAAATTAATGGTACAGGGCGAAAAGGAGGAAATTCTCATTTTAACTCAAATAGCGATGGTGCTGCCATCTGTTAGACAATCATGAGACCTTATTAGTGATTTATATTATGGTTAAAAGAGGTCTCTGACATTTAAATTGAGTTAGTGCTGCCATTTATTATACAATCATGAGACCTATCCAATAAACTTTGTATTATGATTAAAAGAGGTCTCTGTCATATTTAAAAAAATAGCATTTGCTGGGGTCCTTCTGGGGTTTGATAAACGCCATTGTCCTGGAAAATGTGTGTAATGTGATTTCCACTCTCTCTTCCCCCCCCCCCCCCACCCCCTGAACCATTTAAATGCAATAGTCCGAACAAACTGGCAGTTCGTTGTTTTTTTTACTCTGAAAAAATTGTTGGGTTTTTAGAAGTTTGTGTATCTGTTGATAAAAATGATATAATAATAACGATTTGTTTTGAAGAGCTTTTTTTTTGTAAACTTTGATATTGAGCTTCAACAACAGTTTATAAAGGTAACACAACCCCTCCTCGCCCTAAACATCCTTTACCCGGTTTGGTGTAAGCGACACGCGACCCCCCTACGGTCGTGTTAAAATATGGCTACTTGTTATTATTATTAGCACCGCGTCTTACTACCCGTTCGGGTTATACGCACTTACGCTAATGTGTAATGGTAGGGTGATTGTGAGATGAAATGGAGGACCTACAGTTTAACGTGGGATCCGAACCACGGTGGAGGCCCGGCATTCCACACATTCACAAGTTGTGATTAATACACGTCTTGTCAGAGGTGAAGGAAGGGTTTGGCAATCAGATAAATCTGTGCCGGGACCGAGGATTGAACCCCGGACCACCAGTACAGAAGTCTGACACCTTGCCCCTAGACCACCAGGTCACCTTTCCTCAATGATGATATTGGGTGTAAGCCCATTAGCGTAATATATGGATAGCGGGTAGTAAGACGCGGTGCACACAATATAATTAAAAAATAACAGACCGGTGAGTCGAACCGACACACCTTTAGATAGTATTGGCCGAACGCATCCTCCTACAAAGAAGAAAATTGTGCAAAAAGAAAAAAAGTCAAATTGAAATTTTGAGTGTCAATCGAAAAGAGGTCGTAAAAACAAAACATCGCGACCCATCAAAACAATTCATTCTCTTTTTTTTAAAAAAAAAAACAACAACAAAACCCACACACCTGTTGGAAGGGCGGACACGCCCACTACACGTGTGGGAGGGGCGGGGGCGGAGCGCGCGGACACGTCAACAGCTCGCGTGACCGAACCCAGGACCACTTCCGGTCCACATTGCACGGACACCTCACTACAGTCCAAATTTCAAAATATGACAGGAAGGTCACTAGATATACTTTAAAGCATTCATACGCCAAGACATGTGATCTGGAGCTGTCACTTTTGATAGATACTTATAAAAAATAACAATAATAATATTATTGTAAAATGCTATCAAAGTTGGCCTAAAAAAATGTGTCTGTATTTTCTAAAAGACCCTTTCTATTAAAATCGGACAGTAGTTCGTCTGTTTCTACTATTACATGATTTAAGGGGGTCGTATACTACAGCGCTAACACGCGATACAGATAATAGATGCGCGATGAAAAACTTCCCCCTATTTTGAAAAATGTTCCCTATTATTTATATCGAACGAATACAATCGAGATTTCTCGAATTTTAAAAGTTTTCAGTTTAATTTCCCTTCTAGTACCGCGTCTTACTACCCGTTAGAGTTGTGAGTGTGTGCACTAATTACGCCAATAGTTTTTAGGTATTAGGAAGGTTATATTTATAGGAAGTGTACCCGCATTCGCGTGGAGGGAGAGTGAGAAAAAACCACCCTCAGCACACCCAGCTATAGTAATACTGCAGCCAACCTGTAAGCTCCAACAACACACATTTGTAAACTATAGGACCCTTAAAAACCCTGCTTCGGTGATCGCATGGTCCAAGGTGTCACTCTCACGATAAGACTAGACTGTCGACGACAGGGTGATCGGGGTTAGAATCCCAGTCGGGTGTATTGAGGGTGGGTTTTCCACTCTTCCTACATGCAAATGCGTCTACACTTCCTCTAAAATTAAACCTTATTCATATCTAACCCATTAGAGTAATAATTATCATGAGTATAACATGAACATGTAGTAAGACGTGGTGATAAACAAAAACTAAACTCAAAAAGAAGGCAGCGCGCTACGCTCATTGCGGGGCCGGAGCGCGTGAGAGAGGAAGTGACGTGGAAAGCGGTGTGTGTGTGTGTGTGTGTGTGTGTGTGTGTGATCACACACGCACCGGAAACTGCGTCAACTTGAGGTACGGAAACTGTTTGCTAAACTTTAAAAAAAAAAATCCCCAAACAAACTTCAATCGAGGTAATTGCGCATGTGCCCCGTCTGTAACTATAACTACACTCGGATTTAAATATAATGGAACATTTTACAAACGTTATTAAAAAACATTTAAATATATTCATACGTCAAGTCATGGATTCTACAACTGTCACTTTATATATAATATCAATACCTATTAAATAATGGTAATATTGTATTATTTATTTTCTTTATTTGAGGTATTTAACGTGTACTTTCTGAACCGACTTATTATATCAGCACACGATAATTTCTATGAGCGAGAGCGAAGGAACCTACCAACATTCTAAGAAAAGGGTATTTTCCATATACTTTCCAGGGCTCTTTTACATGGGACAGACAGCTTTACTTTCCCTCCGAATAAAGTTGTGCAACGGATATTTTAAGGCTCAAGAAAAATCCGTCGACTTTGGCCGGGGTTTGAACCCAAGACCACCGAGGTCGACGTAATAATGTGGTAGAATGTTATAAACGTTGACAGTATTGTGACTTCAGCCATGTTTCAACACTGGCCTTTAAAAATATACACGGAATAGTTGGATAGGGATGAGAAGACCGGGGTACGAATCCGGGTCAGGTGCAATAAAGGTGTTTTTTATTTTATTAAATAGTGTTCTACTCTCTCTCCATGCAAATGTGTGTACACTTTATCTAAAATTGATCCTCATCCCTAACATAATTACGGTATTATATATGCGTACATAACCCCAACGGGTAGCGAGACAGGGTGCTGGCGGTCTAGGGGTAATTTGTCAGACTTCTGTGCTGGAAGTCGGGGGTTCAATCCTCGGTCCCGGCACAGATTTATCTGATTGTCAAACCCTTCCTTCACCTCTGAAAAGACGTGTATTAATCACAACTTGTGAATGTGTGGAATGCCAGGCCTACCACCGTGGTTCGGATCCCACGTTAAACTGTAGGTCCTCCATTTCATCTTACAATCACCCTACCATTACACATTAGCGTAAGTGCGTATAACCGGAACGGGTAGTAAGACACGGTGATGATAGTAATAATAATAATAAATGGGAACCAAACCCGGGACAGCGGATTCTGTCAATCCGTAACTTAATGAATGAATGAACGAATTAATGAATGAATGATAGACTTCCTGTGTAGCGATCGCAACTGTAAGGAACGAATGAACTGACGAGGAAGTTGGGTAGCGCACTTTATCCATCTCTGTACGAAAATTCAACACACCATATATGGTCCTCAAATAGAAACAAAAAAAGTGTGTGTGTGTGTGTGTGTGTGTGTGTGTGTGTACAGGGAACACGCCTCCCCTCCAACTCGTAAAGGGGTCAGCGTACCCCCGGAAGGCGTAGAAGCGCGACAATATGGTTAACAAGTTACATTCTCTCTTATCTTCCTTCACCTGTCGCAAAGCCATATCCGGTTCACGGTGACTCTGGCCTTTCGTGACAATATGAGAAATCACTAAAAACAGTTACGCTCAAGGGAGGGGGGGAGGGGCATCACCAAACTCGTCGTACTACCTGTTCAGGTTATACGCATATTATCTACTAATTTCCGTCAATGGGTTAAGGGTGGTTCCATTTAGATATAATGTAACCGGATTCGAACCCCTGTCTACCTGTTATTTGCAGTCCCAGTCTATTGCGGGAGTGACGACTTAGACCATGAGGCCACAGAAGTAGGTATAGTGATTGTATAGTCGAAAACTGGCGACATTTTTTATAACACAAAAAAAAACAACAACCACGCCATTGATTGCGTTCTACGGTGGTCAAATGGTCGATGGCGTAAATCCCACCGGACTGCCGATGACAAAGATCGGGGGGTTTGAATCCCGGTCGGGGATACTGAGGGTGGTTTTTCTTCTATGGTTTTCCCCCACTCTTGTGTCCACGCAAATGCGCGTACACTTCCTCCATATTCAACATTACTCGTACCAGCACATTGGCGTGTATCCCGAACGGGTAGTAAGACACGCCCCTAAAATAATATATATGAGATCAGGTGGATAGACAGGTGACAAACAAAGAAAGAAGTCCTAAAAAGAGTTGGTGAGAAGAGAACCATTTTGGATGTGATTCTTCGGTACAAAGCAAACTGAATCAGACACATTCTTAAGAGGAACTGTCTTCTACACGTCAGAGAGGGAAAGGTTGAGGGAAAGAGGAGCTTATGAAGAAGGAGGATTCAAATATTAGATGACTGGAAGGAGAGAAGAAAATCTTGGGATTGAAGGAGGAGTCAGAGGACAGGGTGCATTGGAGGTCTAAGTTCACTGACAAAAGGAATCGACCTGTCGTAAGACAGAACACATAATAATAAACATAATATTTGCATTGGTGTAGTGTGATCTTTCTCTTTGTGCATTACATAAGATATGTCAAAAGCGATCGCTGCAAAAACATTGATTTGACATGTGAACGTACTAAAGTAGCTGTACGAAATGGGGCCGCGACCCTCCTGAAATCTAGACAAGTCAATAATTGTTTGCGAGCCAATTGTATAAGTATATATCTCATAAAAGGACTCTATCATAACTCTGTTGATCTCTGTGACCTTTTATTTAGATTTTAAGGGGAGAGGGTGTAGCTGGGGATGAATGAATTAATGTACGTACATGTTATGTGTATCACGATCACTTATGTCGACAGAAACCGTTTCACAATTGGGGAAATCCAATCTCCCCCCCGCCTAGATTACTCCTCTGCCAACCAACTGCCAACCAACTCCATCCCGATTACTTTTGTGGGATTGTATAGTCTGGGTCCGAAACAAGAAATTTAGGGGTGCACCAATGAACTCTTAAAATAAACATTGATACAAGTAGATCCAGATAAAATTTAATTCAACATATCAAAGCACTAAGATATTAAAATTGAACAAGGTGAAATTTGTTTGACACACACTTCTTGAAATCTAGAACAGATAATATGTTTCCTGTTATTAACTATTGCATATATATTTTTTTCCTTTTTTCTTCCTCATATTGTTTTTTTTATTTTTTCTTACTCATATTGATTTTCGTTTTTCTTCCTCATATTGTTTTTTATTTTTTCTTCCTCATATTGTTCTTTCTTTTGAATGAATTTTCTCCTCAGACACTTTAACAGCACTATTAATTTTGACATATATTTCGCTTTGTATTTCTTTCAGTGCAGTTATAACTTAAAATATATTTTGGGATGACGATGATAAAAACATTTGAATTTAACTTCGAATGGAAGGCCTCGTAGCTATTTGTAGTTCTTATTGCACGTCCATTATAGACTCTGCCTTAAAATATGAGTGAAGAATGACCCTTGGTGCGGCACGATTCCTGGATAGCTCAGTGGGTAGAGCATTGGCGTACTAAGCCAAAGGTCCCGGGTTCGATTCACACATCATTTTTCAATTTTCAGAATATGATATATGCGAGTAAATCCTTCACTGAAATGAATATAATAGCTTTGGCTATTTGATTTTTAAATCATTCTCACAATCATTAACTAGTAAGTTTCTTCTTTATTTGGCTATTTGATTTTTAAATCATTCTCACAATCATTAACTAGCAAGTTTCTTCTTTATTTGTTTCTACAACGAGGTTCTCTAAACTTTCGTGTAGTTGAGTAAGATCTTGGTGTAGTTTATGACTGACCTAGCTCGATGAATATTTTTACGAATCAACTTCAGATCATAACTGGTTGACGCTTCATTTTGATGATTTCTCTGGAGTTCACGGTGTAAAAGTTGAGAGGGCCTCACGGATGTATTTTTCCGTTGCTTCGCATTTCAATGTATTGTTTAACGTCTGTAGATTTAGTACACTTTCTGATTCATAGTCATGTTCAATCACACTTTCAACCATTTCCTTTTAATCCTTAGCTTTTTAAAAAACAGTTCGCTATGATGCACTTCCAACGTTAAATTCCATCGGGTAGATCTTTATGACACATATATTTGTGTCAATTAATAACTATTAAGTCTCTACCCCTTTGACTCATTATTTCAAACCATTTCGACACTGATTACGACACATATGACACTGCAACCAACGAGGAAATATATAATTAAAGATAATTACTTCATTGCTAGTTCCTGATAACGCCACCTGAAGGTTTCACGGAGCGTGTATAGCCAACCCCTATAGTTTGTGCAACCTTTGGGACCTAGTTAGTATGTGTCTTGGACACACTTAGTATATTTACATTTTACCACAGTAAGGGGGCGGCCAGACTGGGCGAGCGAGCGACTAAAATATAAAATGAGAGGTGGCCAGACTGGAGCGCGCTCGAGCCGGTACAGTCTAGTTTACAGGCGCTAGACAATATTATTGTACGTTGGTTCATTGAGTGTTAGGAAAACTTCTCATTTTGACATTTTTATTACTATCGATAGGTTTAGCACACTTGGTACTAACGGCCTAATTTAATTGGTAATATCATAAACTATATATATATATATATATATATATATATATATATAATGTAAAACTGATATGTTAAAATACTTCAATATTATCAAAGTAGGACTTTACAAATAAGAATCACCATTAGCGTGGAGAGAGGATGAGAAAACCACAACAATAAATCACTTGTCAAAAACCACCCTCAGTTCACCGAGCCAAGAGTCGGAGCCTCCTCGTCAACAGCTGACGAGAACTATCTGATAATCACGCGCTCGCTCGCACGCTTGTCAGTCTGGCCGAACCCTTAAAACTCAACCGTGAATCGGGCCCCAGTTGGTACGCAGACGACTACTCAGCCCTACCAAATCATCATGTAGTGGAGGGGGGAGGGGGGCCAAGAGGAAAACTTATGGAAAACTTTCCGACTGTATAACTACGACTAAAGAAAGTTTGGAACGGAAAATAAAAGTAGTATATCGAGAACACAATGAAAGTAAAGTTTAACATATGTGTGTTCTTTCGAATTATTAAAATGATGCAAGCGCGACTCTCGCTGAACAAGGTATTGTGAAATAATACTCTTTTAAAATTGTATGTCAAACAAAATGTACACTTTAACTTTAGTAATTTCAACGGTGGCGCACACAAAGATTGTGGTTATGGTTCGTTTAATAAGACTTATTATGATTGAAGAGGTGGCGTGTTTATTTTAAGGGGGGTTGAACGTTAACGTTAAGAGTTATTAAAAAAAACCTGGGATCTACTGAATGTCAAGGATGTTTGGGTCTAAAGATATATTGAACCTTTTGTTTCTCTATTTTTATTTACAAAGTAGTTTTTTCCTTTTTTTTATACTAATCTTGTCTGCTATTTTAAACAGATTAAAAAAGTTTAAAAAGTGAAAAGAATAGCATTACAGAATAGAAGTCGCTTTAGAGACCTTGTTTAAGGGGTATTACAAATTTGAATCAACTTGCCTAAGTTAATTACTCAGTTCACTTTTTTTGTCCATCCAAAGCCCTACACAATGAATACACATATTACAGTAGCCCCATGGCTTCTTTGGTGCTGACTGACAGTTCACAGCAGACTTCTGACAGTCAATATTTAGCTATATACCTAAATGTTGACTGTCAGAAGTGACAGCTGCTAAACACATGTTTTTTTGCAGATCATATGGTTCGACGTAGGGATACATAATTTGGTCCGGTAGCTTTTCAAAGCCGTCAGCTGTGAGCTGTCAGTCAGCACCAAATAAGCCATGGGGCTACTGTACTTTACTTCAACAATGGTACGTAAAAATCATAAAGTAGCAAGTGTGACCCCTCACAACTCGAGAACTGTAATGATTTGAAATCAGTGAGCCATTATTTATAACTTATACATTATTCACTTGTTAAAATTGTGCAGTAAAATGTTTAGTTGTCGACTGACCTTCAAAGAGAAATAACTAAAAGTGAGAACAAGAGAGAGGGAGAGAAAAAAACCAGTAGCTTGTTTTCTCCTGATTATGACAAGATGTCATCTATTTCAGAGTGTAATCAGGAGAAGAGGGAGGGGGTTGTGTGTAATCAGGAGGGGAGGGAGGGGGTTGTGTGTAATCAGGAGGGGAGGGAGGGGGTTGAGTGTAATCAGGAGAGGAGGGAGGGAGTTGAATGTAATCAGGAGGGGAGGGAGGGAGTTGTATGTAATCAGGAGGGGAGGGAGGGAGTTGAATGTAATCAGGAGGGAGGGAGGGAGTTGTATGTAATCAGGAGGGGAGGGAGGGAGTTGAGTGTAATCAGGAGAGGAGGGAGGGAGTTGAATGTAATCAGGAGGGGAGGGAGGGGGTTGAGTGTAATAAGGAGGGGAGGGAGGGAGTTGAATGTAATCAGGAGGGGAGGGAGTTGAGTGTAATCGAGAGGGGAGGGAGGGAGTTGAGTGTAATCAGGAGAGGAGGGAGGGAGTTGAATGTAATCAGGAGGGGAGGGAGGGAGTTGAATGTAATCAGGAGGGGAGGGAGGGAGTTGAATGTAATCAGGAGGGGAGGGAGGGAGTTGTATGTAATCAGGAGGGGAGGGAGGGAGTTGAGTGTAATCAGGAGAGGAGGGAGGGAGTTGAATGTAATCAGGAGGGGAGGGAGGGGGTTGAGTGTAATAAGGAGGGGAGGGAGGGAGTTGAATGTAATCAGGAGGGGAGGGAGTTGAGTGTAATCGAGAGGGGAGGGAGGGAGTTGAGTGTAATCAGGAGGGGAGGGAGGGAGTTGAATGTAATCAGGAGGGGAGGGAGGGGGTTGTGTGTAATCAGGAGGGGAGGGAGGGGGTTGAGTGTAATCAGGAGAGGAGGGAGGGAGTTGAATGTAATAAGGAGGGGAGGGAGGGAGTTGAATGTAATCAGGAGGGGAGGGAGGGAGTTGAATGTAATCAGGAGGGGAGGGAGGGAGTTGAATGTAATCAGGAGGGGAGGGAGGGAGTTGTATGTAATCAGGAGGGGAGGGAGGGAGTTGAGTGTAATCAGGAGAGGAGGGAGGGAGTTGAATGTAATCAGGAGGGGAGGGAGGGGTTGAGTGTAATAAGGAGGGGAGGGAGGGAGTTGAATGTAATCAGGAGGGGAGGGAGTTGAGTGTAATCGAGAGGGGAGGGAGGGAGTTGAGTGTAATCAGGAGAGGAGGGAGGGAGTTGAATGTAATCAGGAGGGAGGTAGGGAGTTGAATGTAATCAGGAGGGGAGGGAGGGAGTTGAATGTAATCAGGAGGGGAGGGAGGGAGTTGTATGTAATCAGGAGGGAAGGGAGGGAGTTGAATGTAATCAAGAGGGGAGAGAGTTGAATGTAATCAGGAGAGGAGGGAGTTATCACCGACTCCCCACCAGGTCAGTAGACACTCGCTGATAATATGTTAAGTCTCGCGCAGCCAGTAATTATGACTGCACGCCACACAAACAAGCTCGGGCGAACGTAATCTCTACATGTGAATATCTCCCCTCGTCTTTCCAGCAAGTTACACATTCGTGTGACGACACAAAACCTCGTGATATATATATTACAAGTATTTAACGTGCACTTTCTGAACCGATTGATTATATCGGTAAACGACTTATAAACTAACCTAGACCTAAAACAGACACAACTACCAGCCCCTGATCGTTAATTCATCACTGTGAAAGGGGAAACTCACTTTTCACAAATTATACATTTTTCGGCCATACCGGGAATCAAACCCGAGACCCTTAACTCAGTAGAAAGACAAGCTACCGAGTGAGCTAAGGTGTCAGACCTCTTCTTATAAACATTCTCTTAATTTTCCAGGCTTTTCTTTATTTTAAGTTTTTTTAATAACATATTATTTAAAGTATTTAGTATGCACTTTCTTAGCCGATTTATTATATTCAGCACACGACTTATAAACTAACTTAAATCTAGGACCGACACAACACCCAACCCTACGGTCGTTAATTCATCGCTGTGAAAGGGAAAACCCACATTTCACCAATGATACATTTATCAGCTTTTGATAGGCCTACATAACTTGCGATAAATAAAATAACTATATCGCTGATATATTAGTATATAGAAGCTGTTGGGAGCCTTCACCGGGCGTAGCCCTTCTAGATTTTTTTTAGCTTTCTCGTCTAAAGAGAAAGTATTGTGATCATAAAAATAATCGATATCGAGATTATGATGAATCTTTACGTTTTATGTGAACCATAACCCAAAAAAAGGAAAATTTTACAATTCTGTCTGTCTGTCCCTGGTCACGGATCCAAAATGTGGATTATGTTCACTTTGGCATTTAGATTGTATAGGGTTATATATCTCATGACTTTTTTATATTTTAACTCTTGCCCTAAAATTAGGGATAGTTTACTGATGAGTGATTTTTTGAATAGTATATTTTTCGAAAATGGCATTAACGATTTTCTATAAAATTGATACATAGGAAGTGGTTGACCTGACAAATATAATTTTTTTTCTGGGAAAAATTAGTTTAAGCTTAAGAATGGATTACTGATTACTTTTTTTTAGATAAAAATATTTTCAGAATTGACTAACGATTTGGTTCAAAATAAGTATCTGTTAAGTTTTTTTACACTATAAATTAATTTATTTCCCTTGGAAAAAATTGTTTTATATTTTCTTAATGATAACTGCTTTTCGTAAGATTTGTGAGTTATCAAAATATCTTCAACGATTTTGTTGACCATTGGTATTTGAGATTTGTTAAATAAAAAAAAGGCCCTTGAAGGTGGTCCACAATTAATTAATCAATCGAAATTTTGAAATATATTTTTATAAAATGGTCCAATAGTTTGTTTAAAATTAATACATGAAGTGTTTATTGTGATTAATAAAATAATGGGGTTTCTTTTAATGAGGAAAACTTACCTACCTAAGCGTAGTTTAGTGAAAACTTATTTTTGAAAATTTTGCTTCAAGCTATATGAGAAAATTTTTACGGGTGTGTCGTATCATTAATTTCCTAAAGGTTTACCACCCTCCCTCCACGCGATTTCTCTCTCGATTCATCAACAATCCATTGGTGTGATTAATTGCAAACAGCCAGGACGGTTACAAATATGAGAAAGCGGTATAAAAGTCCCGTAAGTGTAGTAGCAGCGGTCGTGAGTGACACGGAAGAAACAGTCGGCGCCACTGGAAGTTATCGTCAGAGTAGCGTTTACCAGTCACAACAGACGAGCAGCTAGCCCGCCCTTATCGGAGCTGGCAACCACTGCACGTCAATCAACCGAACGGCTCGACCCGTAATCGATCGCCCGTCCCCTGAGGCTAGATGGGAGGAAGGGGGAGGGGTAGCCCTACCAGATTACACACTGCACGACCCCGTCCATCACTGATGTGACATCGCGCCGTTGCCATGGAGGAGTGCAGGACGCCACTGAGTCAAGATCGCTGGAGGGAGGAAAACTTGAACCTTGAACACATGCATGTATATAGCCTTGTTTAGGTTGTCGAAGAGAGAAAGTTCGTAGTTCGAATCTTAGCCAGACATACTAAGATATAGGCCCCACTGCGAGCAGAGGCATCATTCTAACCTTGTGTGGTTTACTGCGACGGGGAGGTCAGGGTTTGAATCTCAACCCAGGTAATCTGAGATTTATTTTACTGTAAGTAAAAACATCAATTTGCCCATGTGTGGTTTACTATAGGCGTTCGGATACAATGCGTGGATTTTCCTGGAGACAAAGACATCAGTCTTGTCTTGTCTTGTCTAGTTCGACGGTGGCTGGGAGGTTTGGGTTCAAATCTCAACCATGTGTAATAATGTTATTTTTCACCCCTACTCTCTCGTTATCTTGACTTTACTCGGTGGAAGGGAGGTGAAGGTTCCTATTCCGACCGGGTGTATTTTCATGCTTAAACTAAGGCGTCAGTCTCGCCTTGTCTGATTTTTCCGGCGAGGAGGAGGTCGGGTGACCCGAGGGCAGTGTTCCCCCCCACGCAAGTGCGAGGTACATTTCCTCCAGAAACTACCCCTACACCCCTCTAGCCCGACAGCTGTGTCCGGAGGGGTAGTACCCGGCTTGCGCGAGGCGCGGTGCGGGCCAGTTATTGATCCGAGGGCTGAGGCCGATATCGCATGTTCCGACCAGCCCCGAGTTCTGTTATCAGCGCTCGAACTTCTTGACAGCGGAACGGATCAATAGATGGAGTGGTCCGTCCGTCTGTCTGTCTGTCTCTCTCTCTCTCTCACTTACACACTCGACACGTTTCATTGCTTTCTATCGCCGAGTAACGATACAGACCTAGCATATCCAGGTTTGATTCCCGCTGGTGTCTATCGACTAAAGTGGAATGGACGACCTACATATTGGGCAGTGTCGTGTCTTGTCGTGTCACCAGGGTAAGCAACGTTAGTTTATAAAATGTTCTCATCAGCACCCAATGGTCAGGTGTCAAAAAGCACACATTCTCATGTGAGGTGTGTCTTGATCAGAGGGACGATTTCATAATCAGATTTTTTTTAAAAGCACCGCGTCTTACTACCCGTTCGGATTATACGCCTGTGTAATAATTACGCTAATGTTTAATGGATTAGGAAGATTTAATTTTAGAGGAAATGCACCCACATTTGCCTGAAAGTAGTGGTGAGAAAACTATATTGGAAAAAAAAACTACCCTCAGTACACCAGGCCGAGATTCGAACCTCAATCTTCCCGCCACCAGCGGTCTAATCTACTGCTAGGGTAGCGCCTTAGACCATACGATCACCGAAGCGGGTAAAACCCGGCGCTATATTGCGTGTTGAACCTCGAACTTCAAAAGATTCGAATCTTAGCTTACAGGTCACGGTCTCTTGCATACTTAACATTCTAGACCGTGTGACCATCCGTGCGGGTTTACAATACAATTTTCATTTTTAAAAAAAAGGACCTTAATCTCTAACAGCTATAAAAAAATAACTAGATACGCTTTCACGTATTATTATTATTATTATTATTATCATCATCATCATCACGTCTACTACCCGTTCGGATTACACGCGCCTTTCACGTATTAATAACGTCAAGTCTCGTAATCTGCAAACGTCAATTTTAATGGATATTTTGGGGTAATCCATAAACCCGTTTTGAGAAACTTTTTCCCTACCTTTTTTTTTCACCCCTCCCCTTTTCCAACCATATAATAATAATGAGACATATATCTTGACCACTCAAACCTGTGTTACGTAACATTTTCACATAAAGAGTGAATGTCATTATTTCATAAGGAAGCTTTTGTGACACTGAAAAAAAGATTCAGTTTTAATATAAATCAGAAACGAAAGTTACTCATAAGATTTCTCTGGTCAGAACCCATATTACGTTAGGTTTTTTTTTAAATCGATGTTTATGGTGAGAAAAAAAATCGTTTTTCTTTTGGTCAGAAAATAAATTTATTAATTTATATTATCTCACTTATATCCTCATTTACTTACTGCAATTAAAAGTATTCTAAAATTTATATAACTTGCTTTATTACCAATTCTGATTTCCAAAAGTAATATAACGATTAAAATAACCTAACTTTCCAAATCGTAAAAAAATTACCTACGATATAAGGGAGCGGGGAAGGAAAATCTTACGAGCCTTTACGTGGAGAGGTCACTGCGACATACTACCCCTCCCCCAGATAACACCAGGTGAGACATTAGAGTTTCTCCCATCAACAGCGTTATTTGGAACATGGACGACTTATCAATAACTATAAAATACCTAAAATACCCTTTTTATGAAGAGTGGACTGTATCGAAGAGATGACTGCAAGGATCTACTCTCTCTACCATACCATGGCGGACATTATCTTCGAACCGAACAAAACAATGAGACAACAAAAGGGAAGTGAAGAGGGAAATCGTTTAGAGGTCCTTGAACGACAAGAACTTCCGTCATGACTCCCCAAGGACTAGGTCTAGAAAACTCCCCCTCACGAGGGTTGCCCCATTTAACCGCACAGCTATCCCAATCCAATGAGGCATTAGCTCCCTCGACATTGTTCTACTGTACCTTAGGAAAAAAACCACACGTATGGGTTAGTCGCCTATTAACACTTACGGGATAGGGATAGATAAGGTATAATTTAGAGGAAAGGTATCCGCATTTGCTTTGAACCGTTATATCTATTTTTTAAATACGCGCCGGTAAGCGCGCTGTACAAATGTCAAGGTAATGTAGTTTGGTTTCCTGGTGACGAGGGCTTGGGGGATCGAATCCCGGTTGTAAACACTAAGGATTTATTTTCCCTTAAATATGTTTCCCCACTCTCCGTCCACTAAAATACGGATATAGCCTCTAAATAAAGAATTCTTAAACTTTTCTCTTCAGGGTACACTTGTATTATTATTATTAGCACCGCGTCTTACTACCCGTTCGGGTTATACGCACGTACACTTGTATAAAGGCAAAATTTCGACTGATGTTCTCAAGACAAAAAAATATTTTTTTACGTCCAAATTAATCAAATATTTCTTTAGTAGAGTTTAATTTTCTTTACCGGGTGATATCAACAGTTGTTGAATATCTGTCGAGGGTGTCATGGAATTTAATTACAACTTTTTATCTTAATTTAAAAAGTTTCTCATCTAATGCCACCATGCTCAAGACAGATATTCAACTACTGTTGATATCACCAGGTGAAGAAAATTAAACTTTTTGTTTCTACTGGAGAAATATTTTATTTATTTTGGCAAAAAAACAACAACAAAGTTTTGACATAAAAACTGCACAAAAAAAAACACTGGCCCTTTCTTAGGTTCCCCACACTCCCACCTTGAGTAGCGCTAGTATCAATAAGGTTAAACTTTATAAAATAAACTTATTTGAAAATCTATCATTCTTACTATTTCAACGTACAGTTTTTAAAACTACGTTTTGAATGTGTTACTACACACATTTAGCTTCCTTTTTTTTTTTTTGTAAACTAAAAAAGAAGACATTATAAGTAAAACAAATCAGTGTATGATTTTAACATATCTGTGTTTGAGATGAGTAGGGGTACCCGTATTTGCATGGAAAAATTATTTAGGAAAAAAAAAAAGTCTTCAGGACACTCGACTTGGGTTTCAACCCCGATCTCCCAATCATCGGCAGTCCAGTATATTGCGAGAGACAAGACTTTGACCATTCGACCACCGAAACGGGTCAATATATATACATATATTTTATCATATTTACCTCCTTTGTAGAACTACCACAAAACACGAAATCGCAGGTGAGGATATTTTTGTAATATTGTCTCTGTCCGCGCCACATGGCAAGAAACTGCTCACACACAAGAAAGAGTGTGTGTGTGTGTGTGTGTGTGTGTGTGTGTAACCGTGGAAAGACCTTGAAAAGTGCTGCTGCAGCAGACTCGTGCAACCTACAGGCCTACACACATTACGAAACAAGGCTAATTGAGACATTGTGTGCATTTCAGTTGGTAGGCCTGACCGGACTCCTGCATTCGAGGGGGGAGGGGGAAGTGTTCATTTCCACGACAGGAAGTGGTAGCACTGAGCGTGTCATGTTATCTGCTGCTTTATCAACATGTCATGCCCAGAGAGGAGAGGGCGAGAGATAAGGAGAGGTATAGAGAGAATAGGGTTAGTAAGAGAGAATAGAGTTAGTAGGAGAGAATAGAGTTAGTAGGAGAGAATGTCCGAGAGAGAAAAAGAGGTAAAGAGAGGATAAGAGAGAGAGAAAAGAGGTAAAGAGAGGATAAGAGAGAGAGAAAAGATAAAGAGAGGATAAGAGAGAGAAAAAGAGGTAAAGAGAGGATAAGAGAGAGAGAGAAAAAGAGGTAAAGAGAGGATAAGAGAGAGAGAGAGAGGTAAAGAAAGGATAAGAGAGAGAGAAAAAGAGGTAAGAAAGGATAAGAGAGAGAGAGAAAAAGAGGTAAAGAGAGGATAAGAGAGAGAGAGGTAAAGAAAGGATAAGAGAGAGAGAAAAAGAGGTAAGAAAGGATAAGAGAGAGAGAAAAAAGAGGTAAAGAAAGGATAAGAGAGAGAGAAAAAGAGGTAAAGAAAGGATAATAGAGAGAGAAAAAGAGGTAAAGAGAGGATAAAGAGAGAGAGAAAGAGTAAAGAGAGGATAAGAGAGAGAAAAAGAGGTAAAGAGAGGATAAGAGAGAGAAAAAGAGGTAAAGAGAGGATAAGAGAGAGAGAAAAAGAGGTAAAGAGAGGATAAGAGAGAGAGAAAAAGAGGTAAAGAAAGGATAAGAGAGAGAGAGAAAAAGAGGTAAAGAAAGGATAAGAGAAGAGAAAAAGAGGTAAAGAGAGATAAGAGAGAGAGAAAAAGAGGTAAAGAGAGGATGAAGAGAGAAAAAGAGGTAAAGAGAGGATAAGAGAGAGAGAAAAAGAGGTAAAGAAAGGATAAGAGAGAGAGAAAAAGAGGTAAAGAAAGGATAAGAGAGAGAGAAAAAGAGGTAAAGAAAGGATAAGAGAGAGAGAAAAAGAGGTAAAGAAAGGATAAGAGAGAGAGAAAAATACAAGGAGAATAGGGGAGAGAGAGAGAAATAGAAGAATAGCGGGAAGGAGAAAATGAGAGGAAAGAGGGAAAGAAAGGAAGAAATGGCGAGAGGAGAGACAATAAAAGAGGGAGAGAGACGGAACATTTATTTTACCACGATTTCGCCCAATCCACGAGAGGTAGTCTGTACAGCGTAGGAATTGTTTTCTGAAAGGCCTTTTTCCCTACCAGAAAGCTTTTATATAGTAGGATATTGGTAGGAAAAAAGACCTTTCAGAGAGTAATTCCTACCGTGAATGGAGTATACTATCGCTTTAGAACAAAATGAGCTCGTCCATAGGAAGGGTACCCCCTCCCCCGTATCACCCAATTATAAAACAGTTGTCAATCGGCAAGCGCGTGTGTGTGTCGGGGGGAGCGGGGTAGTGCTAGGACTGGCCTTGTAATAAAGGTCCAGGGGTTCAATCCCCACCAAAGGATGTAAAAAAACAACAACATATTTTAAATAGATTAATTATCTGGGACTCGTACTAATAATTATTTATACCGGTCCTCGTGACTAAGTGGTCAAGGTTTATAATATAACGTGTACTTTCTGAACCGACTGTACAGTACACGACTTACAAACCAACGTAAATCCAAACCAAACACAACACCCCGCCTCCAGGCCATTTTATTCATCATTGTGATACATTTTTTTAAAACATATATTTAGCACCGCGTCTTACTACCCGTTCGGGTTATACGCTTAAAAGTACTAATTACGCTAATGGATTAGGAATTGGGAGGGTTGAAATTAGAGGTGAACCCGCATTTGCGTGGAGGGGGAGTGAAAAACTATTTAGGAAAAAACCACCCCCAGTTCACCCGACCGAGATTCGAACCTCGATCTCCCCGTCCTCGGCGGTCGAACTCAACACGAAACTAGCGCGTTAGCCAACTACGCCACCGAGGCGGGTCTTTTTAAAACAGTCATACCGGGAATCAAACCCCGGCACAGTTGACTAAGTAGGCAGACACGCTACCGACTGATCTAAGACGTCTGACGTCATCAATTAGGACCGTAATAAAAGGCCCTTCTTACGGGAATCGGACTGCACATACCTTGTTTCTTTCCTGGTTTCACCCATTCCCCCCTCTGCCCTCTCAAAGACACCGTGCGGTTGGCACGCCTGCAGCAAGTCGAGCGAGACACACCAGCCCTGCCACTACAACGCACTAATAATGCACTACTGCACGTGGAAGTTAGTGCAACACGATAGGGACCGACCTTTCGACGCTCAACTGTCTATTGCATGTGACGTCACAGTGCTACCTTGCAGCGGTAAAAAGGGGGGTGGGGGGAGGATAAAGAGAAACAATGACCATCTAGTGGATAGAAATAAAAAAAAATCCCATCCTCGTGATTGGCCAGGGAAGGAATCTAATATCACTTTGTAGGTTATAATATACGATTATGCACGAAAGCGCTCAACTGAATTGCGCCAAGGACCCAGAAAACTACCTCCCCCAAGACCAGACTCGAAATGCGCCAACAGTAAAACCAACATAAATAAAATTAGGTTCAAATAAGTACCTCCCCCCCAAGATCATAATACAATTTTACAGAATACTATTAATATAACGAATTGCGGAACAATTCATACGAGCTCGGTGATATTAGTAATGATTTTGTTCAAAATGGAAAATGGAGGTTAGGTTAGGTTAGGTTTAGGAGTTGAATGGGAATACAGGTTGTTCCGAAATTAGTGTGCACCGGCTTGGCGCAATTCGGGCTCGGGATTAGTGAACCTTTTTCGAACCTTTTGTGATGGTCAATTATTTGGTGCGATTCGGGTCTGCCCTCACGAAATACGTTAGCGGTTTTAATCACCAAGCGCGAAGTATATGGTGTGGTGTGTATGAGAGAGAGAGAGAAAAAGAAAGAATAAGAGAGAGTAAGAGAGAGAAAGAGAACTGGGATAGTAGTTATTTATTTATTGCAACTCATTTGTTAATGTTTCTGCTGTTGGCTAAATAAAATTTTCATCAAAAGATACGTGTAGTTTGATTTCTTACACAGGGTAATCGTGACAGTTCTTGGAACCACTTCGGTGGCCACGAGGTCTTGGGCGTTATTCTAGCAATACACTAGACTGCCGATGACGGTGGGATAGAAGTTCGACTCTTAGTCGGGTGTGCTGAAAGTGGTTTTAACAAAATGGTTTTCCACTAACTTTATCTCTCTCTTTTTCTCCCCACGCAAATGCGTGTACACTTCCTCCAAACATAACCTTCCAGATCCCTAAAACCTAGGGTATAAACCGAAAGGTTAGTAAGACGCGATGCTTTAAAAAAAAATCTTGGCTATTTGTAATGGGGGGCATCCTGGAATCTGGACATTCCTCTAATTTTAAAACTAAAGGTCTCTCGTCTGCGACCAGTTCCTTCGAAGCGACTGCGACCGGCGACCATAGTGCGCGTCCAGCGTCTCTACATTGCGTCTGCGTCCAAACTGCTCCGAGACGCACCACCGAGAAAACCTGTGTTTTAAGTAGAGTTGTAATGTAGTTTTGTGTTTGATTGGGCTGGTTTTGAAAATGGTCCCCCAAGATTTCTCCATAGAAGAGGACGAAAATTTAATTGTAGAGGTGGGAAAAGAACCCCTCAATATTGTTTTTTACATATCTTCGCCAGTGCACCTGAAGGACCAACATGTGAAGAACAACACATGGTAAAAAAAAAGATCTCTAGAATAGTTGGGTCAATAAAGTTAGTATTTTTTTATCCACACTATTCCAAAATAACAAAATAACAGTGAACATTAATAAAACACAATTGGAAAAACTCTTGATAAATGAGAAACGATCTGTACTGGACATAAAATTACCCACGACTGGCGACCAAGAGACGCATCTAGGGAAACACTGGATCACGACGTCTGCGACGAGGGAGTCCTCTTACCTTTTATGTTCTAATTCAAAGATTCTCATGATATATATTCAACAACTGTTGATATCACCGTGAGAAGAAAATTAAACTTAATGTTGCTACTGGAGAAATATTTGATTCATTCTGACCCAAAATTATTTAAAAAAAAAGAAAGAACCTTAACCTAAGTTCTCTTAACCTTAAACCAAAAATAGTAAAAAAAAGAATTAAATATGGAGAGAAAGCTAGAGAGAGAATTCTTTACATTTGGTATTTCTACCGGTATGACAAGTAAATGGCCTTGTACTGTACATGTTTATGACTTGTCAACCGCAATACTAATCAAGCACCTTCTTCTTTACGCGCGGCAATTACCTTGCTTGTCCGGCGTACTTGTAAATTGCAAGCTCACGAGATTGTGAGTGAGTGAGAGAGAGAGATATACCCTCATTACTGTCCGGACAAGACTCTTATAACGCCGGGGCACGAAGACGTTGCCCTCGCATCAAGTTTTCATCGCCGCGCATAAAAACAATTTTTAAAGTCAATAAATCTTTCAATTTGTTTTATTTTGTTTAGTATCACAATTCTACGCTAATGGAGTAGCGATGAAAGGTAACATTTAAATTATATGTACCCCCACATTAGAGAGCGCGAAATCATTTGAGTTGAGGTGGATGGAAACTAGACTTAAGGTCTGAATTTTTAAATTGAATTAACTTTTTTTTTTAGGGAATTGGGGAGGGAGACGGGAGGGATTTTTTCAAGCGCCACACTATCTGTTTAGGTTATAGGCCTGTAGGTCTACTATCTTAAGTCTGTTCATCGTAGGAATTGTTTTCTGAAAGGCCTTTTTCCCTACCAGAAAGCTATTATATAGTAGGATTTTGGTAGGAAAAAAGACCTTTCAGAGAGTAATTCCTACCGAGAATGGAGTATACGTTAGTGAGTTAGGGATAAAGAAAGTTGAATTTAGAGAAAATGTACCCGCATTAGCGCGGGAAAACCACACTCAAAACACCCGACCTATATTTGAAACCTTCGAGCTCCCTGTCTGTCTAGTCTATTGCGAAAGTGACGCCTTACATGGTGTCTACTAAACTTAACCAATGAAATTCCCGACTTTTTCCCTAATTTCACCCGATCATTTCCTAAAATTCCCGACTAAAAAGTATGTCACATCCTTATAATTCCCCCACCTCTCCCCTAATTTTTCTATTAATCTTTTTTATGAATAATTATAAGTTTAAAAATTTAAATAAACATACTTTTTAAATTTGTGTTAACATTGTTTATTAGGAATTATAAAATTTACTACACAGATACCAAAAAAAAAAAAACTACAGTTTGAACAACATTATTATTTACTGTTTTAATGATTATTATATTTCATATTTTGAGTAAAACCACATTTTCCCAGATTTTTATTGTAATTTACCAAATTCTCGGCTTATTCCCGTTTTTTTCCCCGATCATTTCAAATTCCCGGCTAATTCCTGTTTTCCCTGATTTTCCCGGATGGTAGAGACCCTGGCCTTAGAGACCATATGGTCACCGAAGAGGGTAATATCGACAGTTCTTGAATATTTTGTCAAAAGCATGGTGACATTTGACCTCAGACATAAGAATGGTAACAATATATCGATCAATTTATTGCTATATTTCTTGTATTAGACTACGCTTTCAAGCTTGTGAATTAAAAAAAGAACAATTTTTTTCATAAACTTGTCTGCTATCTTCAGGAGCTAAATAAACACTAAAAAAATTAAAAGAATCAAAGAACAACATTAACAAAGCAGCCGCCATCTTAATATCACCGTTCCATTTTCATCAAGACCAATACAATTAAGCATATCGGAAACAACCGTTATATCGAAATAATATAATCGATATTTCGTGGCTTTTGATAAATACCTTGCGATAGGTACATCAAATGATAAATATATCGATATGTTAGTAAAAAATTGCTATCCCTACGCAGACATGTTATAGACTGAGCTAAGGTGTGGGTAGGCCCCACCCTATTATGTACGGCAAATATTTTAATAAAAAATACACAAATACCCCCCTCGCCACCCCCCAAACAAATTACCTACGGTACAAAAGAGTGTGTCAAATCCAAGCCTACCTGAAAAAATGTTGAGCCACTAAAATTTACGGTCAGACGTTTCATGCCCCCCCCCCACTTCCCCAAGAAAAAAAATCCATCTTCAGCCTTTCCGATTGGTTTATTTCGACGCTTGAGATTGGTTTATGCGTTCGCAATGGATTTATGGTCCACTCCCCCCTCCCCCCCAAAAAAGGCACGCAACAAAAACAAGCGAGAAGGAAAAACGTCCTCCCTTGGTTTGTGTTTGCTTTACAACTGACAATTGCCATCCCACTCCCCCGCCCCCTCTTTTTCAAACAATAAATGAAGCTGAACTCTAGTTTACGAGATATGACACAGTGGTTCAAAAAGATGTGTTTTTGACCGATTTATGGAGGGGGAGAAAGGACCCCCCCAACCCCAAAACAGTAAAGCAACTGTGTACGTGTGTACAGGTATGCGGCGTCACCCGCTTTTCCTAATCCGTCACGCACGTAAAAAAAAAAAGGAACAATGCAATGCAGAAAATTTCTCGCTCCTTTTATCTAAAAATTTTGAGATATTTACTTAAAACTCGTAAGATAAGTGGAACTAAATAATATACATCCATAAACATAATATGAAAAGAGATCATCACATTATGAACCGAGTGATTATACGAGAATTTCTATGAGCGAGCAATTTTATTTCTAAATGACGGGGATGGTATTTTCGCATACCTTCCAGGGTTATTTTACACGCCACAATCGACATGGGGGCCGGCGGATTTTTTCCCTCCGAAGGAAGTTGTGTTACGGAATTGTATCGCTCTAGAAAAATCCATCGACCCCAACTGGGTTCGAACCAGGAAACATCGGGTCCTTAGGGAGCATGTGATACACCAAGACCATAGAGGTTGACGTTTATATTGATATTTTCGGTCTTAACGTTATTGCATTGCTTCAATTTAAAAGGCCTTGAACTTTTTTTTACAGGAAAAAAAATCGAAAATTTTACAAAGAGGAAAATTTCCATCTTTCATTTTTTTTGTCAGATGTATATAAGACATAAAATCAAGGTTAACACCCGATGTTCAAAAATGCACGCATACAGACGTTAAAATTGACCCTAAAATTAATTCCCTGTCGGATAAAAGCACTGCAATAAGGGGCCGCCCTCAAAATATGTAAGGGCTATTGGGGGCAGGGGGGTTCAGTATTTTCTTAAGTTTTCTTACGAGGGAGAGGGTGTGTGTGGTCAAAATCCATTTTACGTAGGTTTTTTTAATCAATGTTATGAGTGAGATAAAATAAATTTTTTTTAAATTGTCAGAAAATAAATAGATATATAAATTTTAAAATTTCATTTAGGCTAATTTTAATGTACTACACCTAATTTCTACTAATATCTAAGTATTTTAAAATTTAATATCACTCGCTTTATTGCCAATCCATGTGTTTAACAATAATTAAAATAGTATAATTTACAAAAAATTTTTTTTATAAAAACGCAAAATAAAAGGCGCAGGGAGGGTCGGAAAAAATCTTACAATCCCTTACGTGAGGGTGAGGGGGTCAAAAATAACGAGAGAGAAAAAAAATCCTTGATGTAATTAAGTCCGGCCCCCTAGTAGTAAAGTTACAGTGTACCCCCCTGTAAAGGACGGTGTGCGCCACTCCCTGACAAGTTTTTCGACTCACCTTGGCCCTGGTTCCCATTCCTCAAGGTTGGCCAACCTGATACCTCTCCATCATCGACCAGACTACAATGCTGCGGGCATCTTCTCGGCCGTCTTACGTCTTTTTTTTTTATTGTTAGATAAGAACAGCTTTTCTTCTTTTATAGCTTCGCCTCACTAATTCCTCTACCCCTCTTCTACCCCCACCACAATATCCTTTCTTATAATACTCCCCCCCCCCCCTTGTACAACTTTTGTAATTTAATGTTTGTTGAGGGAAAAAAAATAAACACTTCCAGACAAAATAGCAACATTTCCCCCGTCCTGCGGCCCCCTCTCCAACCATGTTAGTATCACTTTCAATAATGTTTTGGTTAAATGCCCTCCCTGAAGTCCGAGCGGAAATATAACTCAAAAAGAATTGGGACTTTACTTTTTGTTTGGCTCCTCGTCTTACTACCCGTTCAAGTTATACGCCTATGTATTAATTGCACTTAATGGGTCAGGGTTTAGAAAGGCTTAATTTAAAGGAAATACACCCCATAGTGTCTACTCAACTTGACCAATGAAATTCCCAACTTTTCCCCTGATCATTTCCTAAATTTCCCGACTAAAAAGTATGTTACATCCTTCTAATTCCCCACCTGTCCCCTAATTTTTTCTATTGATCTTTTTTATGAATAATGATAAGTTTTAAAATTTAAATAAACATATTTTTTTAAATTTGTATTAACATTGTTTATTAGGAATTATAAAATTTATTACACAGCTACAAAAAAAAAACCTACAATTTGAATAACATTATTATTTACTGATTTAATGATTATATATTTTATATTTTGAGTAAAACCACATTTTCCCAGATTTTTATTGTAATTTAACAAATTCCCGGCTTATTCCCATTTTTCCCGATCACTTCAAATTCCCGGCTAATTCCCGTTTTCCCTGATTTTCCCGGATGGTAGACACCCTGCACCCACATTTGTGTGGAGAGAGAGTGGAAAGCCATTCTGGAAAGCTTCAGTGCATACGACCGGGATCGAACCCCGATCTACCCATCTTTGGCAGTCTAGTCAAAACACGAGATTAGCGCGTTAGACCACGCGGCCACGGAAGCGGCCTTTATTTTTTTTATCTTGAGATTATTTAACGTGCACCTCTGAACAGAAACTTGAATATAGAACTGACACAACATCCAGCCTCCAGGCCGTTGATTCATAACTGTAGAAAGGAGAAACCCCACATTTCACCAACTATGAATGAATTATTTAGCCACACCGGGAATCGAACCCAGGACCCTTTTCTCGTAGGCGGACAAGCTACCGACTGAGCTAAGGTGTCGAACATTATTTATATTAAAGAAAGTTTATCATATTTAAAAATATAAACTCACATTTTAACTAGAGGTAGACAGCATTTTTTTGAAAAAAAAAAATATAAATAACTCCGGCTAAAAATGTTGTATATAAATTTTAAAAAAAACACTATTTTTAAAACAATTTCACGCGCGGGTGTACTTGACTCTAAAAGGCCGGAGTTCGATTTTCTCCAAACCTTCCCCCTTTAAATTATTTAATCAAAAGTCATGTGACCCACGCATCTACGTCCACGCGAACCAAACGCCAAGCTTATGGTCTGGTTTGTAGATGATGTCAAGAGTTCATACCCGGTCGGTTATAATTAGGGCAATTTTACTTTATGGGTTCCCCCTCCTCCCCTTATCCATAAAAATGCGTGATACAATTTTATATAAAAACTACTTTACTCATTCCCTACCCCAAAAGTAGGAAAATGTGGATAGCCGGGTAGGCGGTTTTTTACCCATGCATCGTCCGGGGTATCCGTGACGGATAGGTGAGGTGGTAGAATAGAGAATATACCCGTATTCGCGTGTGATGAGAATGGGGAAACAATTTAGGGAAAAAAATATACCTGAACAAGGATTAGAGTTCCAACTTTCCCGTCATCGGTAAACCAGACTAAATGAGCTTGACGTTCAGTTCGTATGTCCACCTTATAAAGAACAAAACCTAAATAAAATTGTAGGTATAGTATTTTAAAGTCACAAATGTTATTTATTTTATTTTTAAATTAGAGCAGCTGCCTCAGCAAGATTCAAAACCAGGACCACCCGCTGCGAAAATGTTATCAACAACCTTTCATCTACTTGGATGGTAAACGGTCTAAGGCGTCACTCTCGAAATAGACTAAAATGGCGAAGACGGGGGAAATCGGGGCTTGAAGACCCGGCCGGTTGTAATTTTTTTTTCTCCTCAAAAATAGTTCTACACCGTCTCTCCACAAAAATGCGGGTAGTATACTTCCTCTGAAATTCAACTTTCTTAATCCTGAACACATTACCGTAGTTATTTAATATGCATATAACTTGAACGGGTAGTAATAAAAGTAATAAAACCTTCGACCCCCCTAAAGAGCCCCTATATAAAACACGTTCACTAATTAACAACTACGTGAAATTATGATAAACTTTGCTCAGAGCAATAATATCCGCCTGCATCTTAAAAAGAGTTAACAAAGCAGCTGTTATTAAGGTGGTATGGGGGGAGTTCTGTTAGCCCCCCCCACCCCCAAAGATCAAACGAACGAGATATAAAACGGAACGCAGGCCATAAAGTACAAAGAAAACTTGGGTGCCCTCAGCGAAAGATAATGACCCGGATAATGAGAACACGGACACGTGATATGAAACTGCCCCTCCCCCCTCATCCGGCCTTTTAACGACCATTCAAAAACATTTGACAGAAGGAAAAACAAAATTAATTATGACGGAGACTTTTTTTTTTCAAGCGATGAATAAATAATACCTGTTGATTCGTTGTTTGCATAAAACGCGACCAACACGTGAAACGGTCAAAAGAGTTATTTCCGGCGAATGACCACGTTTTTGACTCTTTGAGTAGACGCAAACCTTAAATACGAAGCCTTGAACTCTGGTATCTTATCTTAAGGGTACAGGATAAGGAAATTGTTTTTTTTTAGGTGCTAAAACTCCATCCAATGGGATGGCGATTGAATTAACCTTTTAAAAAGTAAAAAAAAAAAAAAAAAGGACCACGCTTTTATCTTTTTGTTGTCGACAGTGAGAGATGAAGAAAACTCCTGCTTGCCGTATGAACACATTAACATGTATAGCTGTAAAATGAGGTTATTCCTATAATAACCGGCCTCGTGGTATAGTGATTAGTGCACCTGGCTACGAGCCTAGAGGTTCCAGGATCGAATACCGGTTGGTACCTCGGCTATTTTTTCCCGAAAGAGGAATTAACCCAACGGTCACCATGATTTGGTTAGTTATGCTTAAGTTAGGTTTTAGTGTTTTCAAACCCTCATACTTTCACCCTCATACTCATGTCACTATCACTCTCATACTCTCTATCACCCTCATACTATCACCATCACCTCATCTCATCAGGACATGGAAAGAGCCTCCACGGAAAAGATGTACTACTATTAGTACATTCGAGTGTCCCCTGGACAACGGTACATCAGTACTGGATAATCTTTCCACTACTGGGTTACGAGTGATGTATTTTATTTATTTTTATTTAGCACCGCGTCTTACTACCCGTTCGGGTTATACGCTTAAGTACTAATTACACTAATGGATTAGGAATTAGGAAGGTTGAATTTAGAGGAAGTGAACCCGCATTTGCGTGGAGGGAGAGTGGAAAACCATTTAGGAAAAACCACCCCAGTTCACCCGACCGAGATTCGAACCTCGATCTCCCCATCCTCGGCAGTCGGGCTCAACACGACTGGCGCGTTAGCCAACTACGCCACCGAGGCGGGTGCGAGTGATGTAGACCAGAAGCGTATCATTATGATGAGAGGCAGCTCTAGGGTATGTAAGGGTGTAGGCGGGGTCATTAGCACCTCTCCACCCCCCACCCCCACCCCCGATAAATTAATCTAACCTAAAATGCGCTAACTAGTCTAAATTTAGAATATATATTTGTCTAAAAGAACTAAAGAGGAAAATATAAAACGTAGCCATGTAACCTCAGAGCAATATAACATTAATAAGTGAATGTGAGTGAAATTAATTATAAATAATTTTTACAGTTACAGAAGATTAGTTTCTGACTCTTTAGGTTTTTTTCCTTCAGATAATCGTAGAAGTTGTCTAGTAGGATATATTTTTTTATTTTATCGAGTACCGTAAGCTTCTCTGCTCAATCATAGCGTGGGGCCATAGGCGGTCGCCAAGTTCGCCTTATGGTAGAGCCGCCTGTTATTATTATTATTATTATTATTATTATTATCGATTATAATATTGACTTAAAGAGAAGATGATAACGTATCACGTGAGAATTTCCGGCCACCCAAAAGGGGCTACCAAGGATCAAACCTGGGCCTGTCTGGTCAGGTATCCTATGATTTCGGAAAGACCACCCACTCGTTAATGACTCCGCCTATACGACTTTTTTTCCGCGTATTTTTCTTAGATATCTCATTCCAGACCCAATAATATAAAAATATATATTAACATGGTGTCTACTCAACTTGACCAATGAAATTCCCGACTTTCCCCTGATTTCCCATGATCATTTCCTAAATTTCCCGACTAAAAAGTATGTCACATCCTTCTAATTCCCCAACCTACCCCTTCATTTTTCTATTAATCTTTTTTTTATGAATAATAATAAGTATTACAATTTAAATAAGCATACTTTTTAAATTTGTATTAACATTGTTTATTAGGAATTATAAAATTTACTACACAGATACAAAAAAAAACTACACTTTGAATAACATTATTATTTATGGTTTTAATAATTATTTTAGTACATATTTTGAGTAAAACCAATTTTCCCAGATTTTTATTGTAATTTACCAAATTCCCGGCTAATTCCAATTTTCCCTGATTTTCCCGGACGGTAGACACCCTGATATTTTTTTTTATTAATGATATAGCTCAGTGGTACGTCGCGAGGTCCTATGGGTACGCGCACCACAGTTTGGGCTCTAAGCTATCCTCATGCTTACGACCAAGATTAAGCCATTCGTATTTTTTTTATTGTGAAATGCCGACAAAGGTATCCGCATACGACATGATCAGCTTTTATTTTGCTCATGCGTTTTCAGAGCTCTCCCACAGTTTTTGTTATTTTAATGAAGACAATTTATAAGATCAGAAGAGCCATCATAACGGCAGATGTTGTCAAAGAGACGAATACCGGATGCTGGGCAGCAATTAACAGCGTCCTTTTATAGCATTTAAACGCCTAGCAACTAGACTATAGAGTTTTTCAAACTGTCCTCTGCGGAGCCCTTAGGGAGAGGCGAGGCCCTCGTCACAGTAATCTCAGGCTCAGTGAGACAATGTTAGAATATTTTTTATTTGTTTTTGTACCACGAAATAAAGTTATTCATAAGGATTCCCCCCCCCTTTTTTTTTCAAATTTGAGTAAAGGATTTTGGCCTGTATAGTATATTTCGGTAGAAAGAAAGTTTTAGAAATACAAACTTTTTCTAACGGTAAATAGTGATATTTTATTCTATTATTTTATTTTATTGGTTATAGCTGAGGATCACATGGTTTTTAACGTATGAATACGTGAAAATAGATCTAGAATTTTATTTCATTTATTTTAGGTAATTAACGTGCACTTTCTGAACCGACTGATTATATCAGCACAGAGAATTTCTATGAGCGAGAAAGAAAGGACCATACGAATTATTCCGGTAAGGTATTTTTTAATACCTTCCAGCGTTCTTTTCCACGTCACAATCGGGCTTTACTTCCCCTCCGAAGGGAAAGGGTGCGCTACGGATTTTTATCACTAAAGACAAATCCGTCGACCACGGCCGGGTTTGAACCCAAGAACATCGGTTACCCAAGGGCGAGCACTTTACCCCAAGACCACCGAGATCAACTACATCTAGCAGTTTTTCTAGTTGTAAGAAAAAGTGGAATGCGGAGTTGCTACCTTAGATCTTGGTCATGTGACCTTATCTTGCCTCTGCTCTCCTGGGTATGGAGGAACTCATTTCCGAGGTTGGGCACCAATAAGGCAAGTTCCATTATCCCCAGATGGTAGGATGGTACGTGAGAATGGTGATGATGGAAAACAGAGGGGACCTACATTTAACGTGGGATCCGAACCACGGTGTGGCATTCCACACATTCACAAGTTGTGATTAATACACGTCTTGTCAGAGGTGAAGTAAGGGTTTGGCAATCAGATAAATCCGTGCCGGGACCGAGGATTTGAACCCCGGGCCCCCAGCACAGAGGTCTTGACACCTTACCCCTAGAAACCCAAGGTCCCCGTTATTCCTATGATATTCGGACCGCACCTTTCAAGGTAAACGATCGTGTACCGTACATTTATTCGCCCTGGGTTAGAAAATGATCGACGGTATCTCCCCCCCCCCCCTCCCTCTTAAGGCCCGGTGCACACACCGTGTTTATTTTAACGCGCGGTGTTGCTGCGGTGCCGTAGCGGGACGGGACAGATCTACACTGCGGAGAAATGACGCACAGTACTTTTCTGCCGCCATCAGCGATGGATGTATATCGGAGAAAAGGTGTAAATTTTGGCTTATCTTGTATACAATCCGATTAATAAAATTAGAAAATGGTTAGGATAAATTTTTTTTTCGAAATATAGGTATTGCGATACCGGAGCTGCGTGTGCGGTACCGTTGCGGTGCTGTGGGGAACCGCGGGTCAATATGCACGCAAGATGGACTTGCGGTACCGCAAGGTCACCGGAGGTTTGTGTGAACTGCTCCGTCTCAGAGTATCCCAGACCATAATACCGGAGGTTTGTGTGAACTGCTCCGTCTCTGAGAGTATCCCAGACCATAATACCGGAGGTTTGTAGAACTGCTCCGTCTCTGAGAGTATCCCAGACCATAATACCGGAGGTTTGTGTGAACTGCTCCGTCTCTGAGAGTATCCCAGACCATAATACCGGAGGTTTGTGTGAACTGCTCCGTCTCTGGAGTATCCCAGCCATAATACCGAGGTTGTGGTGAACTTCTCCGTCTCTGATAGTATCCAATCCTTAATACCGGAGGTTTGTGTAAATGCTCGTCTGAGAGTATCCCAGGACCATAATACCGGAGGTTTGGTAAACGCTCAGTCTCTGAGATATCCCAGACCATAACGAGGTTTGTGTGAACTTCTCCGTCTCTGAGAATATCCCAGACCATAATACCGGAGGTTTGTGTGAACTGCTCCGTCTCTGAGAGTATCCCAGACCATAATACCGGAGCCGCACGTTAAAAAAAAACGGATGTGTGCGCCGGGCCTTAGAGTCGAGCCACACACGTGCTTACCGACGACGATGGTGCTAGCTGGTTCTATATCCGCGGTGACGTCACTTCCTCCGGCGCGCTACATCTCCCGCTCTTCTAACACCCGACAACTGGGAACACCGGTTCTCAGCAAACAGGTATTATTTACCTGACCAAGAAATGTTTCGTGCGGAACAAGCGGACTCAGGAGGAGGGGGCCGCGATGTTGGCCGTCACTTTCAATTTTATATGAACATTTGACACGTCTTCCGACACCGGAATCCGGCTGGATCACTGTTATCCGTTCCATGGTCGAATGGTCTTAACGACAGCGTTTTTCAAACTGTGATCCGCCAGGCTCCACGTGCCAATTTTTAAATATTAGTCTATTTATTTGAGATATTAAAGAGCGTTCATCTAGCAGGCCCAACTCAGTCCTGGCTCGCGCGAGGTATTATGGGAGTAAAAGGGAAAAGAAAAGACCTAAGAAATCATGGTGTTTATACTCCATTCACGGTAGAATTACTCTCTGAAAGGTCTTTTTTCCTACCAATATCCTACTATATAATAGCTTTCTGGTAGGGAAAAAGGCCTTTCAGAAAACAATTCCTACGCTGAACAGACTTTAAATGAGGAGTGACTTAATAAATAAGTAGCAGCTCCTGTCTAGTAAACTGAGATTAACGGCCGGATGGTCCGTTGTGCTGACCACATGACACCCTGTATCCAAATAAGTTGGCAGAATAACTCGCTAAAATAAGGCGGCCGTACGGTAGTTATGGCTTGATTGGAAGCTGGCGGACGCTATGGATGAGTTTTTTTATGTATGCATTATGAACCTAGAGATGAAAAATTTCCAAGAAATTTTGAATAGAAAATTTTTCTGCAGTGGCGGCTTACGGTTAAATTGTAGAGGTGGCACTTAGAGCCTATTATACTTCAAAATAGTGTGTGTTGAGAGAGGTTGGGGTATCATAAAGGGGGGTAGGGGTAGATAGGAAGCACGGAAAATAGGGGGAGACAAATATTGGGCCAAACTTTAAATTATTTTAGCTAACTTATTGATGATAAAAAAATTAAAGTCTGATTTATTTACATAACGTGTCTACAAAGACTCACATTCATTTGTTTCTTTATTACTTTTTTTTAGCATCGCGTCTTACTACCCGTTACAATATGCCCCTATTATGTACTATGATAATATGTTAGGGGTGAGGAAGGTTGAATAGAGAGGAATTACACCTGCATTTGTGTGGTGTGAATGGAAAACCATTTAGGGAAAACCACCCTCAGTGCAACCGACCGGTATCGAACACCGATCTCCCTGTCATCGGCAGTCTAGCTAATTGCGAGAGTAGCGCGTTAGACCGTGCGGCCACCAAAGCTCGTTTAGTGATGTTACTGGGAGGAAACATTCCCTCAGGAGAAACTAATCGTATGGAATAAACGTTGACATTTGGGATTTATATATCTCGATTATATTAGTTCCATTTAATCAGTTGAAATTATTTTATAGAAGAAATAATTGAAAATTTTCCGTTTTGGAAAATTTTCCTTCTCACATCTCTCTCTATATGAATCAACAACTTTGTGGGTACAAAGTCGAAGATAAATTATATCTGAGGGTACGTGAACAAAAAAAAAAAAAAAAAAGGTTGACTACAACTGTGGTCTTACGCGTCACTCTATCAATATTACTATTATTATTATTATTGGCACCGCGTCTTACTACCCGTTCGGGTTATATACACTTCCGCTAATGTGTAATGGTAGGGTGATTGTGAGATGAAATGGAGGACCTACAGTTTAACGTGGGATCCGAACCACGGTGGTAGGCCTGTCATTCCACACATTCACAAGTTGTGATTAATACACGTCTTGTCAGAGGTGAAGGAAGGGTTTGGCAATCAGATAAATCTGTGCCGGGACCGAGAGGATTGAACCCCAGACCACCAGCACAGAAGTCTGACGACACCTTACCCCTAAACCACCAGGTCACCACTCTAGCAATATAGACTGGGATTATCGATGACGGAGGAATCGCGGTTCGAATACCGGTCGGGTGTGCAGAGTTTTATCCCTGAACGGTTTTCAACTCTCCTTCCACGCGAACGCGTCTTCAGAACTCAACCTTCCCCGTCCATAGCTCACGAACGTAATTAGTATATATATATATATATATATATATATATATATAAGGAGACGCGATGAGGAAAAAAAAAATCTTAAGGGAAATTAACTGCACGGATGTGTTCCTCCACAAGATCAAAGGTTACTTTATTTTTGGGAGTATCAACATACCCCCCCTTCCCCCTTGAACACACGAGGGGAAAAGAGAGGGAGAGTAAACTGTCCCGACAAGATGCAAGCAGCACCACCCCTAGTCCTATGGATGGACCAACAGCTGCCCCTTGTTTCAACACCAACAATATTATTTCAAGTGTTCAGTACTTGTGTTCATAGGCAGAGCCTTGTAAACATATTTTTACTTTCTTCTGACTCCTAAGGGAGAAAATTATTTCGATCGTTAGAAAGAAAAAAAAGAACTAAAAAAAAATTCTAACTCGATATTTCGATAAATATCGACGTTTCAAAACCACCTGAAACCGAAAGCATGGTTTTAGTAATGCCGTCCGTCTGTCTGTCCATCTTTATCTAAGCCTAGAGTCGAAACCATTTTACCAATCAGGCATAGACTTGGTATCTAGGGTTTTTCATCGGAATTAGATATCCAACCCTAAAATTAAGGGTAGTTGCTTACTTAAAATCAAAAAGAGAGAGAAAAAAAAACATTTTTTTTTTTCAAAATTCGCGAGCTAACGATTATGATTTTAAGATGTGGATGTCGAGAACGCGAAAAAAATATCAGTATTTTTTTTTGCAGTTTTTATATGAAAATATTTGACGAGAAAAAATAAAATTAGGATTCTTTGGCCTAAGATAATCAATATTTCTTTATATATATATATATATAAATAAAAGTTATTTATTTTTTATACAGCGCTATCCCTAGAGGCGGCCTGATGACGGCTAGAAAATTTACAAAATCTAATTTCAAGTAATCATACATAAAGTTACGTGATCTGCAGTTATCACTTTGGAGAGATATTATTAATACCTATAAAATAACAAAAATAATATAGTAAAATATTATCAATATTGTTTTGCAAGAAAAAATAAAATATCCTACTTTCTAAAAATTTTTTCACCACCAAAATCCAACAATAAGTAAATGATTCTCACATGCAGGTTGAGCGAATGACGTCCTCAGTCCTCCTTAAGACGTCTTAAACCGGTGACCTTGAATAAATGTCCACGTGACCGAAAAGATGAGAGATAGAGGTAAACGATAAGACTTGAACTTTGAATAGATTAGCCTCAAGATAAGGAGTTCGTCGAACCCGTGTTGTGATCATTCTAGTCTGACGGGATGGAGGGGTGAAGGGGGGGGGGGGAGTGTATTTCGAACGGTATTAATAAATTTAATGATTTGTTCGTTATTACACCTTGCGTTCCGACAAGACACAACGTCGGGCTGCGAGTAGTTTACCAGTTATGGCTCGTCTGTACATTCTCAATCGCACTAGCAAGACGTACTTGTCTTCCACCTGCAACAGCCCTGGGCAAACCACGGCCCGCGGACCGCATGCAGCCGTCACGTATTTTTTACGCGGCTCGCAAGCTATAATCTATCAACGGAAAAAAAAATTAAAATTAGTGCTAAAAAAAAAAAGACTAGAATAAAGAAACATATTCTTATGGAGGTAGGCCTTATATCTACGAGTCAACTTTAAACGACAGACTTGCCGTGTAGGGGAAACCAGATTTAATAGAAGTACGTGTAATTTTTATAATTCCCTTGAATGTGATAAACATCGCAAACATTCAAGATTTTGCTATAGATAAAACAAACGTTCAAATAATCTACTCAAAACTCGCGACTATATACGGTTCGATAACAGCACGATCCGATTACCAAAACCCTTCCTTCACCTCTGACAAGACGTGTATTAATCACAACTTGTGAATGTGTGGAATGCCAGGCCTCCACCGTGGTTCGGATCCCACGTTAAACTGTAGGTCCTCCATTTCATCTCACAATCACCCTACCATTACACATTAGCGTAAGTGCGTATAACCCAAACGGGTAGTAAGACGTGGTGCTAATAATAATAGTAATAATATAATAATAATAATAATAATAATAACTGTACGATTAGGGTTTGATTCTGTAAGCCTGTGGTTCCCAAACCTAGGGCCGCGACCCAAATGAGGGCATTAAGGATGTTCCTGGACGTCGCGGGAAATATTACAATTACTAACAATTTATCAACCTGGACCATTTTGAAGAATCACTGCAATAATGACGATTTAGTCTAACTCTGTTAACAAGGATTTTCACGTCTCGTAGCGATCACAGGGTTGCTACAAAGATATTTTACAAAATTCCTTGACTTTTCCAGGTTTTCCAGTCAACATTTTTCAATTTTCCCTGACTACTTTTTTCCAGTTTTAATGGTGGTGGTTTTAGTGATGATTATTGATCACATATTAAAAAAGTTTGTATCTACTAAACATAAACAGTTTTATCAGTTATTTAAAAAATTAAAATGTCATTTTATTTAGGTATTATTAACTTTTGTTTTAGTGTTTGGTTGCGAAATTAATGGGATTTTTAGACATATTTTTTAATTCCCTGACTTTTCCTTATTTTTAGTTAAATTCCCTGACATTTCCCTGTCTGTAGCCACCATGTTTACTATAAAATTCCCCGAATTTCCAGGTTTTACAATTTAAAAAAAACAAACAAATCCTCACTTTTACTTGAAACGCTTTTTCTTAGTGAATGACTTTTTTTCTGTTTAGGTTATTACAGCGAGTGCATAATATTTTCGAAAACAATCCCAAGAGTTACTAAACATCAATAATATTATAAGTTCTTTAGTCAGTATTTAATGTTTTCGGTATTATTTGTGTTCCTGTGTAGATTTGTTATAAAATAAACCCTGTGGAATAATCTCATGTTAGCATAGTTATCCGAATGACCCGCTTCGGTGGCCGAGTGGTTTAACGCGCTATTCTCATATTAGAGTAGACTGCCGAAGACGGGGTTCGATCCCGGTCTGGTGGACTGAGGAGGGTTTTCCCCTATATGGTTTTCAACTCTCCCACCACGCAAAGTCGGACACACTTCCTCTATATTTAACCTTCCTAATCCTTAAATCATAAGTGTTACTTGTGAACAATTGACAAACGCCCAAGCCAAGAAGAACATGACCCTGTTCTAGAACACCATAGGGGTGGGGGGTGAGAATCGAGACGATATTAAATGTTTTACTGGCAGGGGCGAAGAATAAAAAGTTAACAGCTTGGAATCCTATTAATTTTGGATTTTTTTTTGAGACACAAATGTTGGCTGCTGTAGATAAATAGGAAAAAAAAAAAAAATCCCAACTTTAGTCGTGATATTAGTGCACGTGCGCGCCAGAGGTTAGGTAAAAGTAAAACAAGATAAGTTAAGGGGGGCGCCATTTGTGAATACGTATCAATTCCGAAGTTTCTAAAGCAGCCAACACTTACTAAAAAAAAAATTCAGGAAATGTACCAATTCCGAATTGGTGTTTTTTCAGTCTTCGTAGTATTCCGTCGGCGACTACACAGACAAAAAAAAAAAAGAGAGAGAAAGAGAAAATCCAAGGATACCCTCCTTTTACTCCCTACTTTTTTTTTTTTCCTTTTGTCAAACCCGGGGCATGGGGTACTTAGCGACATGTCTTGGGTGAAACGGGTCTCCCCCTCCATACCATCAATACACGAGACAAAAGGTACGCCGGGAAGTAAAGAAAGAACGAGAGCTCTAAGGGAAGAGGGCGGGTGGGTGGCGGGGTGGTGCTGGGAAGAAAAGGTGGCTGGCAGGCAGGCAGACTCAGAGAAGGTTGGCTCGAACTGAGGAACGGGGATTTGTGGGGAGAAAAGTCTCTAAGGTGTTCGCTATATAGGGATGGGCGGCAGATGGTCATAGATTGTGTGTGTGTGTGTGTGTGTGTGTGTGTGTGTGTGTGTGTGTGGAGGGGAGGGAAGGGGGATAGGACTATCCAACAGCTGCTATTTAGGCTCAGCTGCTTTTACGTACACCATAACTTCACACACAGAGAGATATCGAACAAGTACTGCGATAAAAAAACAAAACACACACAGGGCGCAAGGTGCTATTAAAAAAAATAAAAACAACTGCGCAAAGGTAGGCATGTAACACCGCTCCCCCCCAACTCTAAAAACCCTTTTCTCACCTCAGGGCAACATAAAAACTATGGGTGATACTTAAAAAGTCGTGTCATTTAGGATTCCCGGGCAAAATGGATCGGAAAATAACCCCCACCTCTCCTATAAATGGTCAATGTTGATATTATCTACGCAGCAATACCCCAAATTATTCTTACCCGCCGTTTATTTTTTTACAAACGCGAGTGTGTCTTTTGTTTGGAAAAAACTATATTTATTCCAAATGAGTTTGATAACGATCCGTTTACCTTTTGTGAAATACCAAAGTATTCAATTACTTTTTTTTATGCATGTTCAGTTCATATTGTGGTACTGTTTAGAGGACAATTTTGCTGTCCTTTTCTTAAAATAACATTAAAACTAAATCGAACTAAAGTCTCAAAATTATTTACCAGCAAAATTTAGTTTTAAAAAGACTCAATTCAAATTGGTAAAAACAAGTCTCAGACGAACGTCTCTAGTTAGAAATGTTTCTGCAAATAAATATAATTTGTAAAATTAAGCTGAAAAGATGATGTTTGTTTTATTTTAGATTGTAACCTTGATAGTGAATTGTTTGCAAAATGTTTTATAGGCTAACCGATAATCTAGCGAAAGAATTACAAAATTATTAGATTTGATTTTTGATAATAGTGTGAGATAAACACAAATTTATAGCTACTTTACTTTTGGTGTTAATGATGTAATGAGTGAAAAATTAAAATATCAATCTAATTTTAGAAGCGAAACAAAAATAATGACATAATAATCAAATAATCCACAGGCTATATTGTTTATATTCGTTATCTGTGGAGAAAAAAAAAGTTTATAAATCCAATAACATTAGCTAACATTTAAAGCTAGGCCTAGTTCTAAATCAATAAGCCAAAAGATAATTTGAAAAATCAACCAGTCGTATCTGCGCTTTACGTGCACACAAAAACAAAATGCACGACGAAAAAAAAAAAGTGTAATGCACTCGGCGTAAGGTCGTATTACTTAATCATTACGGTGTGCTGTTAAAGAATAAGCAAAGAAGAAAGTATAGGATGATATAACAAGAAGTAACGTTCGCTTTCGATTGGCCGAATAAGTTGGGCGGGTGGAGCTAGCTGGCTGGCTGGTTCGTTCGATTTGGGTGAAGGGCCTCGGATTCTGTTGGCCGTGACATTCACTGGTTTCATTGCACTTTCGTAGAGAGAGAAAGAAATAAAAAAAACCAACAAAAACAAAGCACGGTTTTTAAACGCAGTCTCGGCTAAGTTCCTTCACCAAAGTAATTAAATGTGTGATTGTTGAGTAACAATGTGAGAAGACTACAGCTGGAGATGAAACATCGATAAAGGATTTTTTTTTTCTCCTAGGAGGATCCTTTGTGTTAACACGAGCCAACACCACTGGGGGAAAAAAAAAACACCACCCCCTAGGCGTATACAAAAATCAAGAAAACTAACATTTATATGTATTTATCTTACCTGTCGGAACTTTCAGAGCTGTCGTAACGGTCGGCACATCTTTTCTTTCTGCAATTTTCTTCGTTATTCGGACAAAGAGTCGAAAACTCCACATGATCGGAGGCAGAAGATCCACCACCACAAAGCATTTCAGCTGCTTGCACACCGACCAAACCATTCAAACGAAAATTCGAACACAACTCCCCATTGTCGTCGCGGATGTAGAATGATGGTTTCGAGGCGTTCAATCCCTTCGCATTCAAACAGTCTTTGTGAGAAACACTCATCAATTCCACACCGTCTACCATTAAAGTTTCTTTAGCACTAATTCTTGTTCCTTCCACACACACTCCGTCTGCCATCTTGTTCGGCACGCACGGAAACTGTCATGACGTCACGAGAAAGGAGGGGAGGGATGTGACGTCACGAGTTCTTCCCCACCCTTCGGGTAGTCACTCTTACTGTTCATTGGCCGACGAACAATTACATAATTTACTACAACCAGTATAATTACTTCGCGCTGACATATCAAATATGAATGTTTAACCCATTGAACCCAAATACCTAATAATAAAAAAATAGTGATGACTTATAAATTGTTGTTACTAACTGCTAACAATTTTGCTTGAAAGCCCACAAGAATGTTATTTTTTGTAGTTGTGTTGCCTATATCTTACAAATTTAAGATTTATATTTGTGCACTTTAAAATACTGTTATTATGCTAAAATTATGATTATTTCCTTATTTCACTACCTTGGGCTAGTTTAGTTAATTTTTAAATGTTAAATTAAGCACAAGGTGTGCAATTTCTTGTCAATTGCTTCAAGTTATTCTTTGTGTCTAAAGAACAATAAAACTAGTTAAAACTAGAGGAACAATATCAACATAAAATGATTCTAACATTCAGTTAAATAGGCTACAAAGGCAAAATCACTCAAGTTAAAACTTTAAAATAAATTTTATTTTTCAGTAAAAATTTATCAAAAGCTTAGTGCCATAAAGCATGGAAACTACAATTTAATATCAAATATTATATGGTTTTTAAATCTAAATGACGTGTACATTAAATACAAATTTTTATGGCTTAACTTATGGGCCTATAATCAAAATCCTCAACATCATGCAGGACACAGGAATCATGAAATCTTCCTTCTCTACAAGAAAATATCAAAATTACATATTAGATTGTATTTCTGTTCATTGTTGAAACAAGACTGGTTCTCATGTACATATTAAGATACAGTCCAATTTTTTATAGGAAGGACCTTCTCTGACAGTTATAAAAGTTACTAGATCTACTTTCACATATTTATCCACCAATTCATGTGATCTTCAGTATCACTTTTGATAGATATTATCAATGACTATAAAATAACAAAAATAATATCTTAAAATGTTATCAAAGGTTTACCACAGAGAAAAAACTAAAGTAATTTCTAAAAGGCTCTTCCAATGAAAATTGGACAATATCTTCGAGATATAGTGGGTCTAATGTTGGAAAAGGTTGTTTTAGTAGCTTAATTCCAACCAAGCACCATTAAAAATGGTAGTGAATTTCCTTGAAAAACAATACCTTCTTGAACTCATATTCTTAAATTATTTTGTTAAAGTTGTAGATGGTCAAGCACTTACAATATTATGTAGAACTATGATTTTATCCTAGTTTAGAAAATGCAATCATTTAATATGGTACAAACTGAGAATGCAATTGTAGCGAATAATATATCCATCTTAATCTGCAATCACATGACACAGAAACTAAATATTGGCCTTGCCTATCTAAAAACCAGTCTTTCCAAAATTCTTTAGACACAGTGTCCACAATCCCCATGTCCACAACAACTTTGGGCGATTTTTCTTGAAGAGAACTTCCATTATGAAACCCTTCAACTTATTCAAAACAACATTTTTCAATCTGCCTCGAATTTGATTTTTTAACAATTTTCCTAGATAAATTAAAACTTTTTTTGTTTCTTACATTGATCTATTTTATAAGAAACAACTAAGACCAGAAAACATCAAGAATGTATTCATATTATTTGCCAATATTAAACGTTTCAGGTATTAATTGTGACTGCAGGACAAACCCTAAACAACCATCTCATTTTAAAATGGCATAGCTATCTAGGCAATCAATACATTTTGTTTAAAATCCGAGAAACAAAGTAGGCCTATATAATTTATAGAAGGCATGAAAAACTCATTTGATCAAAAGGGCCACATTGAAAATTGAAAATATCGAGGTAGCCACATTTCAGAAAGTTCAATATTGTCACCATCTTAAGTAAAAAAAAATAAAAAAAAATTTGAAATCCTCATTGTTACAAGAAAATCAATATTACATAAAATTTTAAAACTTACCTTTTTTTTATTCAACATTTTTAAACTCTCTATTTAGATTAAGGGTGCGGTGTTAAGGTAATTTCCTAGAAAACAATGCCTCATGTGATCCAAGCTGCCAGTGGTGTTTCTTACACGTGGCAGTTGCTTGCATCATTGCTTTCTGAATGTAATATTTTGTCGCAATGAGAGAAAACAATGATTTGTTACTTAATTTGCAGCTATAAGTCACTGAAGATGATGAAATATTATAATTGTATAGATACGAGGGGAATGCTGATGTGTATCCTCAAGGCCATAGTCAGGGGGGTTAGGGGTTCAACCCCCTCCCACCCCCAAAATGTAATGAACAAAATATATATGGCTTTATTTATGGTTCAAACAATATAAAAATTTGAAGGCACAAGTACAAATTAGGGGGGGGTTGTGTTACCGAAAAAACACTTTAGATAGCTTCTGGAGATGTTTAGTATTTAGAATTTTTTCTAGACCTCGGCAGTTAGGGGGTTATGTTGCCATAAAACACTTCAGATAGCTTCTAGAACTGTTTATCATTGATAACTTTTCTTAGCCTCCGGCACTTGGGAATGTGCCCCCCAACCCCCCCCCCCCCCCCCAAAAAAAAAAATCGTCCCGGCTACAGCCTTCTGTATCCTATTTTTAAAGGAAGACAGAAGAGGGATATTTTAAATATTAATTAATCACACTTGTTGCAAGCAAAAAAAAAAATCAGATAATTTTACAGACTGAACATTTCTCATGATTTGATAAAAGATGATATTAACAGTGCTTCCTGCAGTCGAGTTGAACAAGAAGTAAGACTAGAAAGTAATGGAGTTCTACTACCTAGGAAGTAAATAACCGAAGATAACAGAAACAAGAAAGATATAATTAGAAAAACACAGGAAGGAAAGAAAGATTGCATAGCAAGTAGACATTACTAACCTTGACTTGAATAAATGTGGAAATAAGGAAAATATCCTAAAGGCATATGCTTGGAATGTGGCCCTTTACGGACGTGAAACATGGACCTTTGGGTGTAACTGAAAGGAAATATTAGAATCATTTGAAACGTGGTGCTACAGAAGAATGTTGAAGATATCATGGATGGAGAGGTATCAAATGTAAAATGGCTAAGAAAAGGAAATAAATAAAGGAAACTTTGGAAAGGAATACAGTAAAGAAGAGTTAACACGATAGTTTGTTGAAGATAATTATAAAGGTGGAAGGGAAGAATTCAAGATTGAGACCAATAAGGGAGTACATGATCAGATAGCAAATGATGTTTGCAGAAGGGGGTGCAAAGATGTAAAAAAATTGGCCCAGTAGAGGCAAAAGTGGAGAACTGTGGCAAACCAACCGCAAGTTTGATGACTTAATAATGAGTTCACTAGCCACTAAGCTGTGATGAAAAATTAGCTATTACATCGAGGCTAGTTTTGCAACTATTTTCACCAACTTTTTTCTTTCTTAAATCACTGTAAACAAAACTTTTGAATAACTCATTTTTAAATAAAACCTTTTACAAACACTATAGAAAACCAACACACTGCGCTGCGTCTAGCGTCTGGAGGTGCAGGCCGTTGTCGTAGAAGCAAGTGTTCCCGCCTGTAGGAACTACTCCATAGCTAAACATGTGTCGCAGTCCTTTGAGGTGGCTGTTTATATGGAAGTATACCCTTAATTCTTCTGTTGAAGTCATGTTCAAAATGTATAACAAATGTATGTTAGTAAACCGTGATCTTTCGGGTGTTTGTACTTTTCGTAAGAGAAAACAAATGTTCAAATATGCAAGTGCTGTCAAACATTCCACATATTTTATAAAAAAATTTAATAATTTTTGGCAATATAACTCTGGTAAGTAGGGATTAAAAAATTTGGTGCACTAACCTCCTAGCTAGAATTCACCAAATAATGACCCATTTTCAAATGTCATATCCCTACAATATCGATTAAAAGAAGAATAGAGCTGCATTTTATGTTGGTTTATCTAAAGGTCCGTGGGTCGCACAAAATCAGTGGTAGACATATGCAGTTTTAACATACTTTATTTAGTGTTTAGGTGCCAAATTATTGGGGAGGGTTTCTGGCCAAGTATTTAAATTAAATTTTAATTATTCTATGACATTTACTTGTTGATATATAATATATTCTAGGGGTCAGCTATATTTTTTTTATAACTGCGTCTTGTTTAGGCTACACATAATATATAATTACTCTAATGGGGTAGGGATGAGGAAGGAAGCATTTCAGAGGTAATCTACTCGCATTAGCGTGTGAAACCTTTTAAGGAAAACCACCCTCAGTAGACCCAACCGAGATTCAACCCATTAAAAGTTCACCCTCATTCAGATAATTGGTGTTATTACTGCTCCCCCAACCCTGCCCACATACTAAGGTAGCATCACCAAAATTTTAATCCTAGATTTCTACCGGCAATGGTAATTCAAGCGTTTAAAGTCCAAAATCATAAAATATGTTCTAGTGTTGCTTACAGACATTGTATACACATCAACGATAGCTTTAGAACAATATTCGTTTTATGAGAATGATGAGCTAAAGAAAATATTTTGTGTAACAATGCCAGTCAGTGGCAGATTGTTATAATATTCATACTCACTGAATCTTAAGTGTTCTCGTTGGAAGGGGCTGATGCTTTAGTTGGAACAAGATAGAATAATTAGGCAGTTATAAAAGTGATTGAATGTGTCATACTCTCTATTGTATGAGTCATGTGATCTGAATCCACCATCTTTAATAGATATAATTACTAAAGAGAGAATAAAATTTTATCTATATTGATGGCAAAAATATGCGTTTGAGTTTTATAAACTGTCTCTCCTATCATTAGCTTACTTTATATTTTTTCCTATCCCGAACCTTAAAGAAAATGCTCAGTGCAGGGTTTTGATCCTGGAACAAATAATAAAGATATGTTAGTAACTATGAAAAAAAAAGACACTTTATATATTTTTTAATACATTCATGAAAATTATGGAATTGTAGGAAATTAAGGACAAATACAAGTAGTAAAGTTTTTATTTTTATTTATATTCACTCTAGGGATTAAGGATGGTTTAAAAGTTATATCATTAGAAGAAACACCAAGAGAAGAAGGTTGCTGTAGTTAGGTCATGTGATAGAATGGAGAAGACAGAATGCTAAGAAAGCCTTACAGAACAAAGAGAAGGTTAGAAGACCTATTGGAAGACCACGGACAAGATGAATGGACCAAGCGCAGGAGGACATGGAGGCTAAAGGAGTAGGATTGGAGACGCGTGGCTGAGGGAGAAATTTGGAAAGATCGACAAGGATGGAAGAGGATGTGCCAGACGACCCGCAGAGGCGGAAACGTCAGGTGATGATGACTTTACTCTATGCAATTCTAGCATGTTTGTTTTAGAGTCCGCCTTCCTCCATGGATAATACCACGTAAGTAATACCACTTGTAATCAGGTGTCTCAACAGAGAGGCTTAATATAGTCTAACCCACATCGGTAGCCACAAGGTCTAACACGCTTCTCTCAGTGTTAAGACTAGACTGCCGATGATTGGGGACATTGAGTTCGAAACTTAGTCAGGTGTACCGGGGGTGATTTTTTTCAAAATGTTTTTCCACTCTCCCTCTACACAAACACAAGCACACTTCCTCTAAATATAGCCTTCCTAGTTCCTAAAACCATTAGCGTAATTAGTACTTAAGCGTGTAACCTAATAGGTAGTAAGATGCATTGAAATCATGTTGGAAAAGATTTACAAGAAAAATAAAATTACACGAAAATTTAAAAATATTTGTAATTCCGTTTATTTGGTTGATAGCACAAAAATAATATAACAAAGTTTGTGTAGTATTTTAAAATGGCACAACTTATTAAAGGTGCTTTTAACAGATGAGCTTCATTTTAATGTTTAATTTGATTACAAACTAATTTAGAACAGATTTTTAAAAAAGATAATGCATATCATATACAATAATAAGATTTATTAAATTACGTTGAGACATATTGTCTCAGTATTTGATGTATGAAAATATTACAAAGGTTAAAAATATTTTTATAAAATATAATTCCTGCTATTTTTTCAAATTTAACAAACCTGTTTGCTATTTAAAAAAAATTTTATTCAATAGATAACCTATAGCTTACATGGACATATACACAATACAATATATCTATTCAAATATAATAATTCACAAAAAAAATAAGTCAACAAACATAAACGATTATTTTATACAACTTTGTTTAACAATTTTTAATTCAAAGCATAAATACAAATGATAGTTTAAAACCTGGACATCGTATACAAATAATATGTGAATTTATATAAAATGAAATTATACCAGACCATTATTATATTAAAAATAAGTACTGCCACAATTTGACAAAGGTCAGGCAATAAAAAAAATCAACATTACATAAAATAAAATTATATTTTGGTTTTTTATTAATACTTTATCTAAGTTTAAACTACTTATCATTTTGTAGGCAACCTTTTTAACACACACAAATACACTAACTTCAGAATATCAACATAAAAATAACATCGTAAAAACATAAGTAACATCTCTTAGAACTATCAGTGACGGCTCGTTTGTGATTTGAAAGGTGAGGCTTAGAGTGTCGCCAGCGACTATCTATTTATTTTAGAATTTCGAATAAAAGATAGATCATATTATGTAACTTTGGATAAGCTGGTTAAATAAATATTGATATTTCGTCCTGGAGATTTGACTTTTCACACACTGATCTTTTACAGATAGTACTTTTTGATGTCCACGGTCTAAAAAAAAATACAAAATGTATTAAGCCTAGTGGTCAGGGCCGCCCTTAGGGGTGTATGAATAGTGCGGTTGCAAAGGGCCCGCGCTTACTTAGATGACAGAGGTTCAAAACAAGTTGTGGTGGGAAATGTTTGCTTGAGCTCTCCCTGTACAAGCGACCAAGCAGAGACCATGCAGATATCATCAGAGTGTAAAGATAAATAGAAACATAACCACATGGTTTGAATGAGTGAAGTGAAGTCTCAGTTTTAACTCCACCGATTTGCACTCGTCTGTTTGTGT